>OZ035825.1:12338977-12441477 GCA_964034765.1 Knipowitschia caucasica | reverse complement strand
CAAACTTTCATGGCAGCATCAGACTTCTCACAAGGGCAAGCAGCATCTTTTTCTTTGCTCTCTACACTTTGTGGATACATGGGTGATGGTTTGGCTGGTGTTTCAGCCACTGATTCTGAAGTTGCATCCTCTTTGTGTTTTGCAGCACAAATTCGCATGTTGCCTTCAATAAAGGAGAGATGGCAAGCAATGAAACGATCCACCCGTATAGGGAGTTTTTCATGTTTGAACAGGCCGTGCTTGAGGTTTTTGAATTCTGCTTCAACAACAGCTGAGCTAGCAGTGACATCATTAGTTTTGAAGAAAGGGACCATCACTCCTGTCCACAGTGGTAATAAGCTCACAAGTCTTATTATTTGAGGAATGATCTCGGGGAGGTACAGTAGTGGATGTTGTCTCGATCCCCATTAGCCGCGGCAACTGACCTGCTTTCCTCACAAATATCTGTTACCCACTGTCTTAGGTCAGTGTGGATTGGATCACATGGATCTTCGTGTTCCAGTCCTTTTCCCTCTTCAACTGGAATGACGACAGATTCTTCTGCTATCTGGGCTTTCAGGTATTTTTTGCACAATTCAGATGTGAGAGGGATTCCAAAGCTGTCGCTGCCTTCTGCCTCACTGAGCGCCACAACGGTGATAGCATGTATTAGTTTTTTAGCATGTTTCAGGGACTGTGATTTAATGAGCTGTGCCATTGCCCTCACAAAAAAATCTTTAATCCGGGGTGTTTTCCTCTTCAGGCATTCCCACTGGCAGATCATCTTGATGCAGTGCGCGACATCAACACGGACAAAACAGGGAGGCAGTTTTGCACACTGGTTCCCTTGTAGGACACCGAAGCACTCATTGATGTAAGACTTCAGGTCAGGATGGGGAGTGAAAGCCTTCACCAGAGCACCAAGAAAAGCTAAAGAAAAATCACTTACAACTTGTTTTGGCACTGGCGCCCCTGCACGAATCCACTCTGTGAGCCACTGTGCTATTGCAACAGCATTGTGTCTTTCAGACAACATCTGGACCACAGGGATACTGGAGCTGTTCGGTCCCGTCAGAACTCCCTGATATAGGAATATGTGGCCAGATTTGCCGTTTGGTCGCACTAGTTTTTTCACCACTGAACCGGTTGCATCAAAAGTCACTGTCTGGTGAGATAGACAATGTCTTGTAATTGTGCATCTGTGTGTGACTCCAATAGTGGCAGAAAAACTTATCAAGGCCAATGTCTCTGATGCTGCCACTGTGCGGAGCACTGTATTTTAACAGCTGCAGTGATATAATTGGATCTTTGTCCCCTAATTCCAAGTCCTTTTTCTCCTGTTTTGCTTTCCGCAGGGTAGCCAAATTTGGTAGATGGCTTGGCTCAGGATCTCCAAAGTCCATCAGTGTGGTTGCCTGTGACGCTCGCCACACATGCGGTTCCTTCCTGCCCTCACACAGTTCTGTTGCTACTTGCACACGCAAGTGTCCAGACATAAAGCGTTTGGAATGACCGGTGTGTTTTGTGTCCTCTATGTTTTTTAAATTGCACTTTAAGACCATCGGGCTGTTAAGTGCAGGCTTTTTCTGGCATTTTATTTCAAGCAGGCTAAGACACTCTTTGCAGTGGCCTCTTATCACTATGTAATTGGTTGTCTGTGAGGGATAAACCTTGGCTCTCTTAAATACAAATGTGCATGGGCTTTTCACATCTTTCCAAATGTACTCATTTATAATATGAGTCCAGGTGCCAGGCTTCAAAATTGTATAATCCCTTTTTTTTGTAGTATAACACTTGTCGTTGTATTCCACCTCTTCAGGAATAAACTGTATCCATTTTTCAAATGGAACTAGCAGCTGAAATTCCTGATCATCTTTTACTCTGGGAGACTCAGTTATGTCTGTGTCTGGATACTCGGTCTGAGCACTGAAACCTAAAGATGACCAGACATTGTATCTGTTTAATTTGACAACAGTATACAGGGCCTTTGCAGAGATTTTGTTTTCCAGCTGCTGACTCAGCTCTGTCCAGACTCTGGCTTTAGGAGTAGCTATCCTTCCCTTCTCCAGTAGTATGGCCTCCTTTGATGAGCAGAGAACTTCCAGAAGGGTATCTCTGTCTATTGCTGGCTGTTTGGGCATCTAGTTGAAGGAGAAGTGTCCAATTAGTATCAATCACTGTAATATTTGCACTAATTTGCAATCAATTTTGAGGGCTTCATTAAAACATTCTGTGTGTATGCATAAAGGAGGTCTGATGTTGCATGAAAGGCAAAATAAAATTGAATGGTGTTGCATTTGACATGATTCTGTAGTTTTTACTTTTTTTTTCCCCAAATGTCTTCACACTTAAGTGTCTGAAAAGGTGATATTTAACAATTTTCAGTCAATGAATATTTTTAATATACCAAATATATGCAAATTCATGTGTAAATCTAGCTGTTTTGTCTTTGCATTCATTGGTTTTTGCATTGTAGCATAATCTAAATTAGAAGAGGAATGTTGCTCTTTAAAGTCTCTTGTATTACCTGAGAATATTTTGAAATTTTACTTACCTTTTTTAAATCAGATGTTGAGATTATGATTAGGATATAGGCCTGCAGTAAAAACAAAATTTTTACTGGTGGGAGGGGGGGGGTCCAAGAAAACTGTGATGATCCGTAATAAATAGGAAGAGCCAACAACTACACAAAGTTTTATATATTGTAAACCAAGGCATCATCGCGTCATTATAAAGTTATTAGGCTATATCTTAAAAACCAAAACAGCACAAATGAAAATTTCTTCAGCACAAACCAGCACTAACGCAGCACAAAAGAACGAGACCATTTTCGTCCAGTTTGGACGATGTGGGGGGGCTGCGTGAACTTCGATTGACCTTTAAAAGATTATTTAATATCTTAAAAACCAAAACAGCACAAACGATATTTTTTTCTGCACAAACCAGCACTAACGCAGCACAAACGAACGAGACCATTTTCGTCCAGTTTGGATGATGTGGGGGGGCTGCGTGACGTCATCGCGTCATTATAAAGTTGTTATATCTTAAAAACCAAAACGGCACAAATGAAAATTTCTTCAGCACAAACCAGCACTAACAAAGCACAAACGAACGAGACCATTTTCGTCCAGTTTGGACGATGTGGGGGGGCTGCGTGAACTTAGATTGACCTTTAAAAGATTATTTAATATCTTAAAAACCAAAACAGCACAAACGATATTTTTTTCTGCACAAACCAGCACTAACGCAGCACAAACGATTGGGGCTATTTTCACTGACTTTTGCGTGGGGTGGGGGGCCAACTTCACGCAGGTGTTTGATCTCATGAACTTGCTCCACACTTGTATTGTTGACAGTTAAATTTAATTTTGGCTCGTCCAACAGCATACATCTGGTTCCAAACACAATACTTTTTGTTTTGCTAATGTTTAACGCTAGTTTATTGTTTTTGACCCACTCATTAACACATTTTAAGTTTTTCATTTATACAGTTTTGAGTTCTTCAATAGTTTTTTGTGATGAATAAATTGTGGAGTCATCTGCGTACATAGTGACTTTAGCTTTCTCAACTACTAACGGCAAATCATTTGTGTAAATAGAAAACAGGAGAGGACCTAAACAGCTTCCCTGCGGTATCCCACAGCTAACATTCTGTGAATCCGAGTAGCTTCCATTGAAGAAAACAGTTTGTCTCCTGTTTTCTAGATATCTTTCAAGCCAGAGTAATGCAGTTGAACTGAAACCATAACATTTCATTTTCCTCAGCAAAAGTTTGTGGTCGATAAGATCAAAGGCTGAACTAAAGTGTAACAGCACAGCACCTACCAGTCTCTTATTGTCTAGTGCACTAAGCCAGTCGGTCGTCATTTGTGCCATGGCTGTAGTTGTTGAGTGCCCTACTCTATATGCATGCTGGAAGTCAGTGTTCAAATGATTATCTGAAAAATATGTCTGTATTTGTTCAAAAACTATCCTCTCCATAATTTTGCTCAGGGTTGGCAGCAGGCTTATCGGTCTACTGTTAGGCCCACAAAAAGGAACAGCAGAGCTCTTTTGGAATGGTATTATCTTAGCAGTTTTCCAAGCCTGTGGATAGATACTTAAACCGAAACTCAAATTCAGAATGTGTGTAATTGGCAGAGCAATTAGATTTGCTACCATTTTCAGTAATTTTGCTTCAATGTTGTCCACACCAGATGGTTTACCTTTGCATTCATGTAATAATTTTTCTACTCTATTCACAGAAACTTCAACAAATTCAAATTTACACATTTTTCTTGCCATTATCTTATTTGATATCAATTCTTCCACTTTTGTGTTGTTACCCTGACCCATATCACTTCGAAGCTTATCAATTTTCTCAATGATGGTGTCATATCAACCAAGTCGAATGCTGCGCTTACAAAACACCAGACGTCTGGTGGTTCCTAAGGTCTCAAAAATCACTGCTGGCGGCAGAGCATTTAGCTACCAAGCTCCTTTACTGTGGAATCAGCTTCCCATTCATGTTAAGTAAGCAGATACGGTCTCCACATTCAAGGCCAGGCTTAAAGCACTCTACTTTAATTTAGCATATAATTAGGTAATATATAATATGTGGTGTATATATTATATATATATGCTGTATTATGTTATATATTATACAATATATGTATTATGTTGTGTATGTTATATATTATGCTGTATGTTATGTTATGTATTATATATGATATACATATCATATATGATTAGGTTTACACACTTGGTGTGCAATCCATGAATCTTTGTGCTGTAGCCTAGGCTAGCCTAGCCGTGGCCACTGCTGTCTCACCTCCTTTCAGATACGCTCTCTTTATTCAAGGCTAGGTTTTAAACAGTCCTCTTTAGTTTAGTATATGGCTAGGAAGGTAAGACTCAGGGAAGGCTAAACTCCTCAGACTGTCAGTCAAGCTACATAGGGAGTCAGTTTGCTGGGAGAAGTATGGTAACTTGAGCACTATCCTCTCCTCCTTCCTACATTACCCGTTTAGCATTATTAGGATTTTGACTGTAGTTTGTTCATTGCTATTCACCCGTTGTCCCATTGTCTGTTTCATGGTACGTTGACGGGACCTCCGAGCCTGGCCTCCTCCATCTACACCTGCGGACTGCCCTGGTAGTTAGTGTCCAACAGAAAGGATTGGTGATGATCAGGACACTGTAGCATTCTACAACATGTATGGACATTTTCTTCTGTGAGTGCTTTATATTTTTCATGTGTTTTAACTGTTGATTCTCTGATCGGTGTTGGTGATTTCAATGGTTTTGTTAAGCCCTCTGAGATGACTTCTGTCGTGACCTAGGGCTATACAAGAATAAATTGTATTGTTATTATATATATATTGGCCCAGTCGGTTATTGAAAACTACACATTCAAAAGAATCAACATTGCAGATGTCCTTTTTTTTAAAACATTTATTTAGAATGGAAGATGATTTACAACAAGTAATAGTTTGGAGAGAAGTCACTACGTCCATGTACAAAGAGCACAGCACCCACTAAAAGTTACAAATCAAAGATGGGATTAGGATGGTGAAGCATTTGGCATTTACAAATCTTCATCCATAAAAATATCTAAATATCTAAGTTCAAAAAGCCATACTAGCAAATTATATCAATTGGATTATTAGTTAAATCCCCAGCATACAAACATGGCAATGTATATCAAAATCTGAAACTGAGCGTTAATGAGACATTTGAGTTAGTGACCATTAGACATAAATGGTAGTGTTCCAAAAATGTATTTATCTTAAGATTTGCAATTTGAGCGAGCTCAAAACCATGTTTTTAAAAACAAAGGTGTCCGTCATGGTCAACAAGTTCCTGACATTAGCATGGGCAGAGCTAAAAAAAAAAAAAAAAAAAACAGACTTAGGTAAAACATTTGACATTCCCTTGACAAATCTGAGGTAACCCACATACAATCAAATCAAGATAAATGCTTAATTAAAACACATTTGACGATTTCATTGAGTTATTGACCCAGAAACGGGAAACAAGAGCCAAAAGTGCTTGTTTGGCCTTAGCATAGCTGTAAAACACACCGTGTGCTCAAAGTTGTTGGAAACTCGTGGATAGCTGCTAGAGAGCTTGGGCTACTGCAAATTGTAAAAAAAAAAAGAAAAAAAGAACTGGACTAGTTTGTTTTGATGTCAATATTCTAACAGGTTCACACTCGGTCAAGTGGACTCTTCAGAAATAAATGCGAACAGTTTCAAAAAAAGGGGGTTGAGGTGACGAGGGGTCCCGGGGGCTGTGAAATCACCAGAGTGTACGCAATATGAACAGGACAAGACCTGGCTTGTGGTGGTTCGTTTCTAATGTGTTTTCATTTGACTTTGACAAAAGAGATGGGTTAAACATTTTGTAAAGATGGATTCTCAAAAAGAACAAATAGAATGGTTTATGTAGTTGTGAAAACTGCTTAATGTTGCCTTAATATTTTTTTCCCCTTTTAAGATGAACTGTAAATCCTTCTGACTAGAAGATTTAACACTGACATTTAATTTATCCCTCCAAAATCGTGCGTTAATTCAGTCTTGTCTGCCCCAGTCTTTATCTCAAGACTATACTAAAACCCAAATGTGAACATGCCCTTAGCCAGTATAAATGAGAATCCTTCATGCTTGCTCGGACTCTGTGGCGGCCTCTTCTGCCGCCTCTTCGATGGGCTCTTCAGTTGGCCAGTCAGCCTGATCTTCAGCTGGCTCTTCTACAGCCAGCCCCTCTCCAATATCTGCTCCCTCCAGGACATGCTCGTCATGGGCCACGTAGTCCTCATCTCCCATCTCAAAGCCCTCCTCCTCAGGCTGGAAGTCTTGGGACACCTCTGGTGGTTCTTGAGTGTCCTGCTCTTCCGCCTGGACAGCCTCCGGGTCCAGGTTGAGTGGGGCTTCTTCCAGGACGTCTGAGGGAATAAGGCCTTCCAGCGGTGTGGTTTTGGCCAGCTCTCCGTCCCTGGCCTCAGCCCCAGCCTCAGCCTTCACCTCAGTGGCAGACACCTCCATCGCAATTGAATCGTCCGCCTCGTCTGGGTTGTTTATGAAAGGATTCTCCCCCTGAAGATAAACAAACGAACTCTAAGAACGAATATTCAACTTTTTTTTTTTATTAGGGCTGTCAAACGATTAAAATTTGTAATCGAGTAAATTACAGTTTAAATATTAAATAATGGCATTTGGAACTATCAGTAAAATTATGCAATTTTTCTCTGTACATGGTGGTTTGAATGAATAATTAACAACATAGTGTACATACAGTGGGGCAAAAAAGTAGTCAGCCACCGATTGTGCAAGTTCTCCCACTTACAATGACAGAGGTCTAATTTTCATCATTAGGTAGACTTCAACTGTGAGAGACAGAATATGGAAAAAAATAATTGTAATAATCCAGGAATTCACATTGTAGGATTTTTAAAGAATTTATTAGTAAATTATTGTGGAAAATAAGTATTTGGTCAATAACAAAAATTCAACTCAATACTTTGTAATATAACCTTTGTTGGCAATAACAGGTCAAATGATTACTATAGGTCTTTACCAGGTTTGCGTGCACAGTAGCTGGTATTTTGGCCCATTCCTCCATGCAGATCTTTGAGAGCAGTGCTGTTTTGGGGCTGTCGCCGAGCAAGACTGACTTTCAACTCCCTCCACAGATTTTCAATGGGGTTGAGGTCTGGAGACTGGCTAGGCCACTCCAGGACTTTCAAATGCTTCTTACGAAGGAGTGGCTCCCACTCCTTTGTTGCCCAGGTGGTGTGTTTGGGATCATTGTCATGATCTAAAGTCCCTCAGCCCATTTGCCTCCTCCGTAACTACTACTTTATCCTCTTCCCCTCACCCCCGTCCTGACTCATCCACCTCAGAACTCGTCGACCATCATAATCAGATCCTCTCCTCCTGCCTGAACCAGTTCGCTCCCCTCAAAAACTGCCACAGTCTCCTTTTCCACCTCTGCTCCTTGGTACACCCCAGACCTTCACAACCTCAAGAAGAAACGCAGACAGCTTGAAAGACTCCACGCCAAGACTGGTCTTACTGTTCATGCCGAAGCCTACAAATACTTCACCACCTACAACACCGCTCTCAAATCCGCCTGTTCTGATTATTTCTCTCAGCTCATCCGCTCCAATTCCTCTAACTCACGCACTCTTTTTTCCACTTTCGCCCGTCTCACCAAGCCCATTGACAATATCACCTCCACATTTACAACAGACAAATGCAACAATTACCTCTCATTCTTCCATTCTAAGATCCATACAATACACAATACCCTGCAGAGCTCTTCCTCTCACCATCTCTCCTTTGAAACCCATTTCCCTGTCGACCTATCCAGAAATCACAGCCTTTCCTCCTTCTCCCTGCTCTCAACAACCGACACCGCCAAGCTCCTCTCTAACATGAAACTCAGCACCTGCCATCTTGACCCCACTCCATCCACTCTCCTGAAAGCCCTCTCTGACTCCACTCATCACAAACATCATAAACTCCTCCCTCACCACCGGCACTGTCCCTCCAAATCTCAAAATCGCCACCATCAAGCCTCTCCTCAAAAAACCCAACCTAGACTCCAAAAACCTGAACAACTTCCGCCCCATCTCAAATCTCCCCCTCCTATCAAAAATCCTAGAACGTGCCGCCATAACCCAAGTTCAACAATACCTCCACCTTCTCCCTCTTTGAAATTTTCCAATCCGGTTTCCGTCCCCATCACAGCACTGAAACAACCCTCCTAAAAGTATCCAACGACTTTATCCTTGCAGCTGACTCCGGTTCCCTTTCCATCCTCCTCCTCGACCTCTCCGCAGCATTTGACACCATCGACCACTCTATCCTCCTCCACCGTCTTCAATCTATTAGCATCTCCAACACTGTTCTATCCTGGTTTTCTTCATACCTCTCCGACCGTCATTATGTTTCCATTAACAACTGCACATCCCAAACCTTCCGTGTCTCCACTGGTGTTCCCCAAGGTTCGGTACTGGGCCCCCTCCTCTTCATCATTTACATGCTTCCCCTTGGCCACATCATCCGTCACCATGGTCTACACTTTCACTGCTACGCTGACGACACCCAGGTCTACATCTCCACCAAATCCATCTCCCCAGTCATCCTCGCCACCATCTCACACTGAATCTCTGACATTAAATTCTGGATGGACCACAATTTCTTGAAACTGAATAGCAATAAAACCGAACTCCTCATCACCGGACCCAAGTCATTCCTTCCCTCTGCTCAAAACATATCCCTCAACATTGACGGCCACACAGTCACTCCCTCTGTACGCAACCTCGGCGTTATTATGGACTCCACCTAGGGCTGGGCGATTAATCGATTTTAATCATTAATTCGAGTTTTACGTTTAGGGCGATTTCTTTTTTTAAAAATTCGATTTTTATTTTCTCCAGCGCAGAACTACAGCGCTAACGCGCTAACCGCGGGTCTATGGTGTTGAGCAGTCATTTTGAAGCTAACCTAATGCTAACAGTCTCCCTCTGGCCTGATGCTCGCTCTCACAGTTGGTGCTGTTGCAATAACACTTCAAACGTTCAAGAATCAGACTATTTAATCGCCAAAACACACACACACGCACGCAGGCTCCGGTCGCTATGTTCGTACGCCACATCTTTCACGCTCTCTCACGCTCGTTATTCCAAAGCGCACTCCCGTGTCCGTGGCGCGCACACACTCGTGTCCCACTGAGCCGCTGCACTTTGGGGAAAGACACGTCTCACACATTGCTCTCATTGCTCTGATACAAACAACGTGTTCCCCGCTGTCTGTTAGCTACAGTAGCTGCTACAGTAGCTGTTAGCTACAGCATCAGAATGTAAACAGGAAGCTCGCACAATGCGGGAGTCACTGAAGTTAGTATTAGCGCCACCAGCTGGACCGAGCGTTGTACTACAGCACAGTTACTCAGGCACAGTTTAAAGAACAAGCATGAAAACCCGAGGAGGTTTTTGGAAAAGACTGTTGTTACAACATTTCTATTTTGAGTAATCAGTTTTAAAAATGTGATATTTCATGTAAATAATGCATGTGTTTAATAGGATTGATATATTTGCGATGGGCCTTGTTTGTGTGATTTAAGTTATTTTGAAGGTGTATAGTGTCATTGTAAGTGAAGTTATTATAAAACTGTTAAGCTACATTTTCACTGTTTACAATGGCAGAGCCATCTCGTTTACAAGCATGTTTTAAGGATTAATTCTTGTTACACTTATGCTCCATGGGGATTTAGATTAAACTGCATGAAGGAAAATCTATTTCTTTGTCAGTTGTAGTTTGTTTTTAAATAGAAAAAAATAAATCGATTAAAATCGAAAATCGGATTTGGTGTGAAAAAAATCTGAGATTTTTTTTTTTTTGCCATATCGCCCAGCCCTAACTCCACCCCACATTAACCTCATCTCCAAAACATCATTTTTCCACCTCCGTAACATCGCTCGCCTCCTCCCCTCTCTCTCTCAATCCTCTGCTGAAATACTGGTTCATGCCTTCATCACCTCTAGACTTGACTACTGCAATAGCCTCCTCTTCGGTCTCCCTTCCACTCATCTTCAAAAACTACAATACATTCAGAACTCCGCCGCCCGCCTTCTCACCCACACCAGAGATCACATCACCCCTGTCCTCAAAAAACTCCACTGGCTCCCTGTCCCATAACGCATCCAATACAAGGTCCTCCTCCTCACCTACAAGTCCCTCCATAACCTGGCCCCCCCTTACCTCACTGACCTCCTCCATCATCACTGTCCCTCCCACCGCCTCAGATCCACAGACTCCAACCTCCTCACTCCCCTCAGGACTAAACACCGAACCTTGGGGGACCGAGCCTTCGCTGCAGCTGCCCCCACTCTCTGGAACTCCCTCCCTCAACCCGTCAGAAACTGACTCACTACAGAACTTTAAATCTCTCCTAAAACCCCACCCGTTTCATCTTGCCTTTCCTTAATTTTGTTTTTCAATGTTTATTTCTACGTGTTTTGTAAAGCGTCTGAGTGTCCAAAAAAGCGCTATATAAGTTTGATGCATTATTATTAGTATTATTCACATGACATTCTCCCAATCCTCTGCTGTATCATCCATGTGCTCTCTGGAAAACTTCAGACGGGCCTGGACATGCACTGGCTTCAGCAGGGGGACACGTCTAGCACTGCAGGATTCTGTCGTCGTAGTGAGTTACTGATGGTAACCTTTGTTACTTTGGTCCCAACTCTCTGCAGGTCATTCACCAGGTCCCCCCGTGTGGTTCTGGGATTTTTGACCACCGCTCTCATGATCATTTTGACCCCACGGGATGAGATCTTGCGTGGAGCCCCAGATCGAGGGAGATTATCAGTGGTCTTGTATGTCTTCCATTTTCTGATAATTGCTCCCACAGTTGATTTGTTCACACCAAGCTGCTTGCCTATTGTAGATTCACTCTTCCCAGTCTGGTGCATGTCTACGATTCTTTTCCTGGTGTCCTTCGACAGGTCTTTGGTCTTGGCCATAGTGGAGTTTGGAGTCTGACTGTTTGAGGCTGTGGACAGGTGTCTTTTATACAGATAACGAGTTCAAACTGTTGCCATTAATACAGGTAACGAGTAGAGGACAGAAGAGCTCAGAAGAAGAAGTTACAGGTCTGAGAGCTGAATTTATAATGGGGGTCGCGGGCTACAAACTTTGGGAACCCCTGGTGTAGTAGACTGGAGGACAGAAGAGCTTCTTCAAGATGTTACAGGTCTGTGAGAGCTAGAGATCTTCCTTGTTTGAAGTGACCAAATACTTATTTTCCACCATAATTTACAAATAAATTCTTTAAAAATCCTACAATGTGTTTTCATGGATTTTTTTTTTTTTACATTCTGTCTCACAGTTCAAGTGTACCTATGATGAAAATTACAGACCTCTGTGCAAGTTCTCCCACTTAAAATAATGACAATCGGTGGCTGACTAAATACTTTTTTGCCCCACTAAGTGGTGCCCATATGGCCGATATCCGCTTGCTGCCAAGATAGCTACTTTCGGAGATCACCATGGCAACATAGACTGTCTGCAGTAGTGACGCTAATGTAAATTAAAAATTTGGGTATCGGTGCAGGCATCAGGTCCTATGGTACAAGTACGGGAATGAATACAAGCCTATGTATCGACCAGATATCATTAGGGATGCACCAATACTGGTAAGTGTGACTAGGATGGATAGAATTAGGAATGGGTTAGGAATGGGAACAGTTGGGGAGAGAAAAGGTGTGCTATATGACCTGGTTGGTAGAGCAGAATGAGACGGTATGGCATACACATAGAACAAATAATAGTTGCATGAATGGTAGACCGAGAGGTGGGCCATGGTATGGATGAAATTATGGCGTGAAGAGTGCACTGAATGCGAGTGGTATGATAGTGGAGGAAGCGAGTATTCCCGCAAGATTGGGAAGAATTGATTGTGTTTGAATGCGTGAACTGACGCAATCCTGATGGGTCCACTGCCTACATGTAGGACGGTAAACCAGTTCTTGTTCTCGGGGTAAGCTAGGGCCATGACCCCACCTGAAGGTGGATGAATGAATGAATGTGTGTGATCGGAACTAGAGTTTCGCTTTTCAGCCCAAGACCGAGCCCGACCCCGAGTTCGGGCCGCCCTCGGGCCTCATTTCAGCGCTCTGCAGTCGGGCCGTGCCGGGTTTGGGCTCCTTTTTAATAATTTTTTTTCCCCCATATCATTATAATTTTTTTTATTTTTATACATAATGATATGCATATATGTATTTATTAATAATAATGTCCGTTGATTGACAACAAGTTATTAAAATAATTAATATATTTATAACACCGTAACCGGCGTGTCCTAGCCGTGAACGCATCATCCCCGTTTTTCCCTGGTGGACGTACAAAACACATTCAGAAGTGGCTAAACTTGCAATTGGAAGATGAGTGTGTGCAACAAGGGAAATCAGATGTGTCCGGCTTCTGTCGGGCTCGGGCCTATTATACAGCGTTAATTGGTCAGGCTTATACGGGCTCGGGCCAGGCTGGGGTTGATTTTTCAGGAACCTCATCCTTTAGTCTACCACCCGCCTAGGAGGAAATGGTTTACGGCTGTAGTTAGAAAGCATTGGCAGATGACAGAAGGCAGCAGACCTTGAGGAAACTCTCAAACTTCTGCCCGATGTCCTTGTGGTTGAGGATGCTGCGGGCCACACATAGACCTTCTTTCTTGGACTGCTCCATCATGGCCTGCAAACGGAGAGGCCAGGTTAAGAGTCATGACATTCATCAAGGTTGACATGCACAAATTATATTTAGTCTTCTCTGCTACTTTCATTCAAAGCACAGCACCAAATTACTTTGTTTTTTTTCCCACTATGGTTCTAATTTTTACACACTGTACTACAGTGCCTTGCGAAAATATTCGGCCCCCTTGAACCTTTCGCCACATTTCACACACAATCGTGAAACAAAATTTATTGGATAATTTAAACTTTTTTAACAAATAAAAAACTGAAAAGTGGGGCGTGCAATATTATTCGGCCCCCTTGCGCTAATACTTTGTAGCGCCACCTTTTGCTGCAATTACAGCTGCAAGTCGCTTGGGGTATGTCTATCAGTTTTGCACATCGAGACTGGAATTCTTGCCCATTCTTCCTTGCAAAACAGCTCGAGCTCAGTGAGGTTGGATGGAGAGCGTTTGTGAACAGCAGTCTTGAGCTCTTTCCACAGATTCTTGATTAGATTCACGTCTGGACTTTGACTTGGCCATTCTAACACCTGGATACGTCTATTTGTGAACCATTCCATTGTAGATTTGGCTTTATGTTTTGGGTCATTGTCCTGTTGGAAGATAAATCTCCGTCCCAGTCTCAGGTCTTTTGCAGACTCCAACAGGTTTTCTTCCAGAATGGTCCTGTATTTGGCTCCATCCATCTTCCCTGTCCCTGCTGAAGAAAAGCCGGCCCAAACCATGATGCTGCCACCACCATGTTTGACAGTGGGGATGGTGTGTTCAGGGTGATGAGCTGGGTTGCTTTTACGCCAAACATTTCGTTTTGCATTGTGGCCAAAAAGTTTAAACGAAGCAAACTTTAAACGAGACTTTTTATGGATATCTTGGCTTTCTTCTTGCCATGGTTCTCTCTGCGCTTTAAACAGAACCCCAAGACTATCAAAGAGCAGGTGCATTTATACGGAGACTTGATAACACACAGGTGCATTCTATTTATCATCATCAGTCATTTAGGACAACATTAGATCATTCAAAGATCCTCACTGAACTGGAGTGAGTTTGTTGCACTGAAAGTAATGGGGCCGAATAATATTGCACGCCCCACTTTTCAGTTTTTTATTTGTTAAAAAAGTTTAAATTATCCAATAAATTTCGTTCCACTTCACGTTTGTGTCCCACTTGTTGATTCATGACAAAAAATTTAAATTTGTTATCTTTATGTTTGAAGCCTGAAATGTGGCGAAATGGTTCAAGGGGGCTGAATACTTTCGCAAGGTACTGTACAGGTAGAAAAAAAGCAAGAAAAATATCAATTGTAAAAACACAAACTACTTGCTGCCATTTCCAGCATATTCGAACCCCTACTTAGACAAACCGCAGCATCAAAAGCAGTGATCTAGGGTAAAACAAATGTAGCAATACACGTGACGTTGAAAAGGAAGCATGTCATATAAACAGTCAATCGGTGTAAACTGCAAAAACTCATTGTGGGGAGGAGAAGTACTACCACCAGAAGAAACAGACTGCTGTTACTGGACAGATGCTGCATTAGGGCGGTATGGTGGCTAGTGGATAGCACTCTCACCTCTCAGAAAGTGGTCAGACAGACAAATGCTAACGTTGCAGGATAAATGTCCACTGCCACATAAAATAAGGGGACTCTAATGTGTCATGCCAGGGCAAAACCATTTTAATTACATTCAATCACTTACTTATACCAGAGAAGACATGTATTACGAGCAAGCCAAAATGGGAGCCATTTGTAAACATTGTGCAGTGGCAGAGTTTGGCTTGTTGCCTCACTGCTCTTTCCTTTACAATTAGTCTAAATAAAAACATATATGTTTAAAACAGTTTATATTGTTACACTTTCAAAAACTGTCGGTTGACATGGTTTATTGTGGAAGTATTGGTTTTTTCAGTTTGAGAACCAATACTTCCATTTTTATAAATCCACACACTCAAGTCCTGCTCTGATTAGCGTGTATGTGACTCTGGTCCTGCAGATGTAGAAACACCAACTTAGCCCGATTTCGGAAAAAGCCAGGGACTCTTACCTTGCGGTTATAATTATGGTCTGCAGACTTTAGGTGTGACTGGATCAGCTGGTTCTGCATGGGAATGAACAGATCACAGGCCCCGCAGTGAGCTGCCTCCACCTTCCTGATGAAATGCTCCAACCCCAGCTCTGTGCACACAACAAACAAACTAATGGATGAGATGGGGTTACAAGTAAAGGCAACATTCAAAAGCACATTTACATAAGCAATAGAGCTCAAGAACCAATATTTTTTGGCCGATTCATTCCTTTTGGAACCAATATTACTAGCCAAAGCCCAATTTAGGAATAGAATACAAAGGCGCCCTCTGTATCACAGGCGCTGACAACTGCCACCTTGACAGACATTAGAATTAGATAAATATTCATTAAAACGACAATATAACTTAATATATTGTCTTTAAGCTCACTGTGTAGCCATGATAAGAGATGTGTAATATGCTTAGTCTGTAATACTTGCATTGTTAATGGATGTCCATATGTCACTAGTTTGGGTTGTGGTGGAAAGTGTACTTTGCTAAGTGCAATTTTTGGGTTGTCAGCGTGTGAAAAGACAGGGATCCTTATTAGGCCACTATGTTTGAACTGTGACAGTAATGTAACCATGATGCAGGTGTGTTTTTTTGGTCTAAATGAGTCTGTAGCACAATGGAGTTCAGAGCAGGCATGGTCACAGCACCAAACTAGAGATGTGCTGTGACAATGCAGGCTTTCCTTGCGTTGAGAGTATACATTGACCTGTGTGTTTGTGTCTCACTTACCTGCCTTAGAGCAATGGATGCAATTTAGCTAGTGTGTCAATTCCAGCATATTTATGTTGACGCTGTTGGCAGACACACTAATGAATACTGAATGTCCTAAATTCTAATAAATACAAATAAATTAATTAATGCTATTCTAATAATTTTTTTACCCTACTGATGTATTGCTGCAATTCTGTCCAGGTGAACTGCAGCTTGAACCAGCTTTAACAAAAAAGCTGTAACTAAACTATAAAGTTAGTTTGTGTGTCCACATTATTTGAACAGTTCTGATTCAGTGGACTATAGAGTAGTGGCTTGTATGGTCAACTAAGAAATGACAAAACATTTTATTAGCATGCCGATGTCTGAGTCTGATTATTGCGTTATTGTGGAAGGTGAGGGCCGTTTATTTTCTTGACAAAATATGACCCCACCCCGATTATAATTATCTATTACCATACAAGGTTAATCTAATTCGAAAAAAACCAAAAGCTTTATGGGAGTCCAAGGATAAATTGTGCAATCAGAGGGAATTTTTTTGACAGCGAAGATATTGTATAGCAAGCATATTATCAGAGGCCAAACTGTTAATAAAGCCAGTTTGGTCGCAATTGTTTTTAACATGTAAGGGTCAATATGATGAGTGAGGATACGTGCATGTAGCGACTGTGATGCTAAAGCCGCTGGAGAATTAGAGAACGGGTCCAGTACCTTCATGACGCGCTGCTTATGTGGAAGAAGCACACCGACGCGCAACTGCGTTTTGTGTGGCATTTAATCAATAGTGACAGATAACATTTTGGCCATATCCATGTGTGCACAAAATATACTGTTAAAAGAAAAAAGGCTTCCCAGATCCCTTAAACATCTCACCTGAATGCTGGTGTCTACCATATTTAAAAAGGCATACCCCCAGAGCTCACATGAAGCACACACTTCTCCTGACATTACCATAACAACGGCAAACATTATGGCTTTAACTGTGCATACACTTTGATATCAGGATTTAAATCATGATGGTCAATAATCGCATGATGTTTTGATAATCCTTCAGAACATTGGACCCAGATCATTCCAGAAAACGTTATATTGCATTTCTTTGGAGTTGGTCTTGCTGGCAGTCAAAGCTGTACCCAATTCGCTACAAAGTATTAGCGCAAGGGGGCCGAATAATATTGCACGCCCCACTTTTCAGTTTTTTTATTGGTTAAAAAAGTTTAAATTATCCAATAAATTTCGTTCCACTTCACAATTGTGTCCCACTTGACGTCAATTCTTGACAAAAAATTTAATTTTTATATCTTTGTTTGAAGCCCGAAATGTGGCGAAATGTTGAAAGGGTCAATACTTTCGCAAGGCACTGTATCTTCACAATAGGACAGTTTGTAATGGTTCTCAAACTGGTCTCTGTATCATGGAAAAAGGGGTGCTACAGGGCTCAACCCCTGGACCTGTTTTATTTTCTATCTTCATCAATGACCTACCCAAAGTGTGTAGTCATTGCCAGACTCTTCTATATGCTGATGACACTTGTCTATATGTCAGGTGCAATTCAAAAGTGGCTCAATAAATACAGTGCCTTACAAAAGTATTCACCCCCCTTGGCTTTTTACCTATTTTGTTACATTACAACCTTTAGTTCAATGTTTTTTTTTTATCTGAATTTCATGTGATGGATCAGAAAACAATAGTATAAGTTGGTGAAGTGAATTGAGAAAAATATATACATACAACTATTTTTCAGAATGTATTCACCCCCTTTGTTATGAAGCCCATAAAAAGCTCTGGTGCAACCAATTACCTTCAGAAGTCACATTATTAGTGAAATGATGTCCAATGTGTGCAATCTAAGTGTCACATGATCTGTCAGTATACACACCTTTTTTGAAAGGCCTCAGAGGCTGCTACACCTAAGCAAGAGGCACCACTTACCAAACACTGTCATAAAGACCAAGGAACTCTCCAAACAAGTAAGGGACAGTTTTGTTGAGCAATACAAGTCAGGGTTAGGTTATAAAAAAATATCCAAATCTTTGATGAGCACCATCAAATCTATCATAACCAAATGGAAAGAACATGGCACAACAGCAAACATGGCACAACAGCAAACCTGCCAAGAGACGGCCGCCCACCAAAACTCACGGACCGGGCAAGGAGGGCATTAATCAGAGGCAGCACAGAGACCTAAAAGGTAACCCTGGAGGAGCTGCAGAGTTCCACAGCAGAGACTGGAGTATCTGTACATATGACGACAATAAGCCGTACGCTCCATAGAGTTGGGCTTTATGGCAGAGTGGCCAGAATAAAGCCATTACTTTCAGCAAAAAACAAAAGGCACGTTTTGAGTTTGCGAAAAGGCATGTGGGAGACTCCCAAAATGTATGGAGGAAGTCTGATTAGACTAAAATTGTACTTCTTTTTCTCATACATATGCTTATAACCAATTGCTTTAATATATACTGTAATTGTAATTACTTATTTTTCATGCAAATATTCTAATTAGAATATTATATGACCAAAACAGGTATAAGACACCAGTATTCCTGGTCTAGGAGAAACACAAAGGAGTAATGGTCATTTTAAAGACCTGATGGCCGCCATTTTGAAAACGGGGCCTTTCTTGGAGTCAAACTTTTAATATGTGTTTAAGTACATCTGATACTACTGTAAACTACTGTAAACCACTGAGTAACCTTGTGTTAGAATTTTTTTGGGGTCAAGCCATATTTGCAGCTGACCAAAGGGGAAATATGTACAAATCTGGCCAAAAGTGGGAATGCACTCTCCCTGTCTCAGGTTGCCAGATATGCAGACGAATCCAGCCGGGACCATAATAGCTAAATAGACAAGAGTTTTGGTAACAAATCTATAGATGCATTTCACGTTTACCAACATTCGGAGGTTTGCGTGCATCCGAGGAGAAATACATTCTTAGCAGCTAAGTGGCTAACATTGTAAGGCCCCGTCCCAATTTTGAGGGCCCTCCAGGTGTCCCTCACCCGAAATGGGACACCCTTGGATCTAGGGGACAATATGCAAATTACGCAGCAAACATGTTCGTCACACACATTATCAATGTCTGATTTCACCACATAAGCTCTGACACAGATATGACTTGATGAAACACAGTATTTATTGAAATGAGACGTTTTTAACTTTACCCAATTATAGAAAATCTTCATATGAAATACAGGACTGCTGCACATCCCAGACAGAAGCGCACACAGACACATGTACACACGCAAACAGACAAACGCATGTACAAACACAGTGTGACACATGTACATACACGTACACACACAGACGTACCACACAGAGACACCCGCGTACCACACATACAGACGAGTGCAGCTGCGGATCAAGTAAACTGTGTCAAAGTGATGAACTACATCATGGATCTAAAATAATAACATGCACCACGTCTCTGAAGCCTCAGTGAATGCCGAACACTGCAGCTACTTTACCAACAACTATCATAATTCGAGGGTTACAATCCTCGCGGGCACGCACAAAATCTAGGGCAAGGGTGAGAATTGGGACGGGGCTTTAAGCCACCACCATCGCCATTTTGCTACGGTCTCCCTGGAAATAATGGAGCCGTTTCCCTGCACTATTAATGTACTAAAATTAATCACGTTTGCTTTTAACTAGGATTTGTTTTAGGCCGAGTCAATGTAAGCTGCTCCATTCTCAAAAGCAGGTCGGAGAAAGTCCCAAACAATTTGCCATCTCTCAGATTTGTGTCAAAGCAACCAATGCACATAATCGATGCGTGGACCACGCAGCAGTGAGCTTACCTCGTGTCAGGTCGCGCTCCTTGTACACCTGACAGATGGTGGAATGGTGGTTCTCCAGTTTACACACACGGGACTCCGTCTTTTTCATCTTGTTCATAAGATACTCCTAAAAAAATAAAAATAAAGATTTTTAAATCTTTAGTTTGGCATGTAAGCTCTACCTTAAAAGATCCCATAATACGCTTTTTTACTTCTCATTCCAGAGCTATTTGGCCTTCATACACATGCCCAGAGTAGTTTTTTCACTGATTCTGTTAAGCTTTAGTTAGAGAGCGATCTGTCTCCTTCACCTTTGAGGCAGTGAAACGCCCGGGTCCACATCTGTGACAATTACCACACTAATGACAAACATGACGGGCATAAGCCAGTTTTCTTTCATATTTTCACTGTGATCCCGGTTCCTAAAATAGCACACGCCAAGGAACCGGTGTTCTGTCGAGTTGGTCTGCCCGTCGAGATGATCTGCCTCAGCTGTTAATGATGTAATCCAAACCTGCGTGTCTCACGGCAGCCGAAGCAATCCAAGATGGCGGACATGAAGTCCACGAATTGCTTTAAAAGTTAAAATACGAACGAATTAAGACACAAATGTCACTTTTAATGCAATTTGAGGAGAGATGTTGATGGCTCCACATTGTGATATATGTGTTTTGAGAGTAGGAGTTTCGTGTAAAGTTTGTTTTAAGCAGTCCACTGCTCCTGTGAAACTACACAGTCCCCGAGTTGTCTGCTGCATACGTCATTTTACTGACGTAGGCCCATGACGGGTCCTGTGATTGGTCTTTCGGGTTGATAATGGAAATAATAAATTAAATTTAATGCATGTATCATACTGTATTCAATATGATTAACAATAGTGTGTTCAAACAAAATATTTAATTAGATAAGAGTTTTTTCCCCATTCTGGCAGGTTTCTGCGCATGCGCAAATCAGATTTGGGTACACTAGCAGTGTAGTTTCACAGGAGCAGTGGACTGCTTATAACAAACTTTACACGAAACTAGGGTTTAATATTTTTCCCGAAAATGAGACGTATTAAATCCCGGGAAAAGACGACGCCTTTCCCGGGAAATCCCGGGAAATAGCTGTTGTTTGTAGTTGTTGTTTTTAGCTCAAGTAATGTATGATATCACTCATATAATCCAACAAAAGCTGCCGTCTCCACTAGTGTTTCACCAAGCGACGTGCTAGCTTTGCTAAAGTAGCCATAGCGTTTTCAGACGTTTTGTTGATGGGCTTTCTTCAGGAATTTCACTATTATGAGATTCTAAATGTCTGCCCAATCCACTTGTCGACCAGTGACGTGCGGTGTGGTTTGGAGGCACTGACTTCAGCCCAATGCAGATGAACATATATCATAAATCAACATAACCTACAGAGCGGCTTATTCACAATTAGTTTGGCTACAGCAGAATGTTTTCCATGGCCCGCATTATTTGCTCAAACAAAACGCAAAAGTTCGTAAAAGGCACATTTCCAATTGTGTTATGGGTCTTACCTTAGTTATAAATGACCTGCACAGACCACTTTGGTTCAGACCAGTTTCATGTTTAAGTCCAGATAATAGTTTGAGCGTAGATATGTAATCCCCCATTTGGAAATAAGCCCAAAGAGTTTTAAAGCGTAAAACAAAACAGGTGCCACCTCCATAAACTCCTGTGTTTTTGCTGGCTGCAGCCGGCTCTCGGGCGCATCCAATTTCTAATATCAACCTTCTTACCCTTCTCCTCTCTTCCTTATCATTCCTATCGTCATTGGAAGCAGAACATTACCCTAAATGCATTTTATATGATCTTAAAATGTGTTATATGTATGTTAGCCAAACCTGTTGCTGCCCTTAGCAGATGGAAAAAAAGAAAGGCGCTTTCTGATAGAATTGGACGTAGCCAAATTCTGGGCTCACATGCGCCCCGTACCCTGAGGCTGGCCTCATTACAAGTCGTGGTTTAGCGCGATTAAGACCCATATTTGTTGTCAAAAACACAATTTATGAGCCATCCTCTCAGCTGTAGACATGTTGATTGTAAATGAAATATGTTTGAACTTTGAACAACAATAAACGAGCTCTATAATAGGAGCGCACTGGAATTTTTTCCCGTTTCCCGTCATAACATTTCCCGGGAATCGGGAAATAGTTTTGATCAGATTTCCCGGGAATCCCGTGTCCCGGGATTAAACCCTACACGAAACTCTACTCTTAAACCCCACATATCACAACGCAGAACCATCAACATCTCGCCTCAAATTGCATTAAAAGTAACTCGTTCGTACTTTAACTTTTAAAACAATTCGGGGACTCCATGTTTGCCATCTTGGATTGCTTCGGCTGCGGTGAGACGCGCAGCGCTGGTTTGCATTACATTATTAACAGCTGAGGCAGATCATCTCGACGGGCAGACCAACTCGACAGAACACCGGCTCACTACAGACCAGTCGCACTGACCCCCCCCCACCTGATGACCATGGAGCGGCTCATCCTCACCCATCTCCGCTCTGTGGTCATTCCCACCCTGGACCCGCTGCAGTTCGCCTACAGGCCCAACATCGGAGTAGAGAACGCAATCATCTACTTACTGCAGCGGACGCTCTACCACCTGGAGCCTGCCGGGAGCGCTTTGAGGGTCATGATTTTTGACTTCTCCAGTGCTTTCAATACCATAAGACCGGCACTGCTGCGGGAGAAGAGGGAGGACGTGGGAGTGGACAGTAACCTCACTGCATGGACCATCAACTACCTCTGACCAACCACAGTACATGCGGCTGCGCAGCTGAGAGTCTGAGGTGGTAGTCTGCAGCACTGAGGCCCCTCAGGGCACTGTCCTCTCACCGTTTCTCTTCAACATCTACACTTCAGACTTCACATACGACACACACAGCTGTCACCTGCAGAAGTTCTCCTACGACTCCGCCATCGTGGGCTGTGTTTCTGAGCTGTGGTAGCCTCTGCCATACACTACACTGCCGTGTAATGGGCCCGGGCATCACAGAGCAGGACAGGAGCAGACTGAACAAGCTAGTCAGGAGGGCCAGCTCCACTCTGGGCTGCTCCCTGGTTTCTGTGGAGGTGGTGAAGGACAGGAGGTGCTAGACAAAGTCACCATCATGGACAACACCTCCCACCCACTTCACAGAATTAGCTCTGTTATGGCCAGTTCCCGGCACAAGATATTCTAATCATTTAGGTCGATACATGCGTCTTGTTTCCCAGCGTCTGAAACTGCTTCCCATCACTGTTTGAAACATTAGCACAAAGGGCCTCTTGTTCAGCAATAGCCTTGGCCACCATCTGCAGGTGCGTATCTCAAATGTACTTACAGCGTGTTCCCTCTTATCAAATTCGAAGGTCCTTTTCTGCGCTTAATGTATCTCTCCCAAACTTGCCTTTCTCGGCACCTGCGTATGACTCATCTCTTGTGACGAATGTTCATTGTTCTGTCTGACACACCTCCAGTATAAGATCATAGACACGCTTGTTGGGCAGGAAGACAGACACGGCATCGGTCCAGGTCCCGTTTCTGTCTGGCTCCTTTCTGCGCAGAAATGTCATTTTTGTACTCATCACTTCTGTGAATAAACTGCACAAAAGGACAAGTTTGTTTCCTCTCGGAATTATTTCATTTGAAGCATCAGAATTCCCATAACAATTTGGTGTCAGAAGTGGTCTCGACGGGTCCGTACGGGGGGGGGGGGGGGGGGGGGGGGGGGGGAGTGGGGGGGGCGGGGGGGGGATGGGGGCGGGGGGGGAAGGTGGGGGGGGGGGGGGGGGGCGACCGTTGAAACGCAGGGGGGGGGGAGGGGGGCCGGTACGGGGGGGGCGCGGGGGGGGGGGGGAGACGGCGGGGGGGGTGGGGGGGCGGGGGGTGGGGGGGGGAGGGGGGGGGGAGGGGGGTGGGGGGCGAGGGGGGGAAGGGGGGGGGGAGCCGGAGGGGGGGGGGGAGGGGGGCCGGGGGGGGGAGGGGGGAGGGGCCGGGGGGGGGGAGGGGGGGGGGGCGGAGGGGGGGGGGCAGGGGGGGGCGGCGGGGGGGGGAGGGGGGGGGGGGGGGGGGGGGGGGGGGGGGGGGGGGGAGGGGGGGGGGGGGCAGGGGGCGGGGGGGGGGGGGGGGGGGGGGGGGGGGGGCGGGGGGGGGGGGGGGGGGGGGGGGGGGGGGGGCGGGGGGGGGGGGGGGGCGGGGGGGGGGGCGGGGCGGGGGGGGGGGGGGGGGGGCGGGGGGGGGGGGGGGGGAGGGGGGGCGGGGGGGGGGGCGGGGGGGGGGGGGGAGGGGGGGTGAGAGGGGGGGGGAGGGGGGGGGGGGGGGGGGGGGGCGGGGGGCGGGGGGGGGGGGGGGCCGGGGGGGGGGGTGAACGGGGGGGGGGGGGCAGGAGGGGGGGGGGGGGGGGGGGAGGGGGGGGGCGGCGGGGGGGGCTGGGGGGGGCGGGGGGGGGGGGGGGGGGGGGGGGGGGAGCGGGGGGGGGGTGGGGGGGGGGGGGAGGGGGAGGGGGGGGGCGGAGGGGGGGGGGGGGGGGGGGGGGGGGGGGGGGGGGGGGGGGGGTGAGGGGGGGGGGGGGGGGGGGGGGTGGGGGGGCGGGGGGGGGGGGGGGGGGGGGAAGACACAAGTGGTTTTCTTCAACTGATGAATTTATTAGCATCCATCTTGTACAGATCCATATAAACACACCGTGAAAACTATAGGAAGACAGAAATAAAAAACGGGAATTTAGCTTAGCTTAAATACACAAAATAGACGTTACACAAAAATAAAGTTACAGAAAATAACAGGACAAGAACTAACCTCGTTGGCTGTGTACAGGGTGAGGAATTAGCTCTCGCTTGGTCTTTTTGTGCTATTTCTGCTTCAAAAACTCTTATTTCTTAATTGTGTGCTATTAACATGCACCTTTCGTCTCCTTACCGAGATCGCTTCTTCTGCGCGCAGCACATAGCTCAGAGCATGCACAGGCCAGGGACTAGACAAGTGCGCCCACTACTGGCGGAAAATAAAATTACACACAAAAAGCATATAAACAAAGAACAGGACTAATAACGGGGCAGTTACACTCCCACCAAATCTCACTAATCTCAATGTGGGATTTCAATACACAAATCAAACTGACACAAATGTGAACATGAATATTTCAAAACTTAGTTAGCTTCTAACAAAACAATGACTTTATGTATAGGTCTTTCAAGATAAGTAGTCTTAACAGTAAGCTTTCCATGTTTATCATGAGTACTTTCACTGACCAAAAGTCTGACCTTTCTCACTTTATTATCTGCTCCTGAGTAGACATCTGTGACTTTGGCTATCTTCCACTCGTTACGCGGTGCAAGATCTTCTTGTAGAAGAACGACATCATCAATCTTCACATCTCTTTTATGAACAGTCCATTTCTGTTTAATTTGCAGGTTGAGCAAATATTCTTTCCTCCAGCGAATCCAAAACTCGTTACTCAAATACTGTACCCTCTTCCATCGCTTTTGCAGGTACAAATCTTCTTTCAAGAACGATCCCGGTGGAGGTTGAACAATGGTTGACTTCATAGTAAGAATGTGATTGGGTGTCAACGGTTCGGGTCCTGTTGGATCATACAGATGGTCGACAGACAGTGGCCGACTATTGACAATTGCCATGACTTCGTACAACAAAGTTCTTAATGACGTACTGTCAAGTCTCTTTGCTGAATGGTCTAGAACAGCTGTAAGCACACTACGAATAGTCCTTATCTGCCTTTCCCACACTCCACCCATGTGGCTTGCTGATGGGGGATTCATGAGAAATTCACATCCAAGTGCCTTCATCCTTTCTTGATCCATGTCTTTGACGAGACTTGCAAACTCTCACTGGGCACCAACAAAATTGGTTCCTCTGTCACATCTTAACTGACGAACATTTCCTCTTATAGCAATAAACGCCCGTAGAGCATTGATGAATGCGTCAGTGCTTAAATCGTCGATCACTTCGATATGTATTGCCCGGGAACATAAACAAGTTGGACGGGAAGAGTCCATATCTCTTTAGATCTTTCCGTCCGTCCCGTTCACGCAAAGTCGGTCCAAAACAATCCATTCCAACGTACGTAAATGGAGGTGTTGGTTCTGTCCACGATCTACTGGTAAATCTCCCATACTTTGAATCTCAGCTTTTCGTCTGTATTTTCGACATTTCACACATTTGAAGATGTAAGATGAAACTGCACGACTGCATCCAAGAATCCACAAGCCGTTAGCACGCAGTTCATTCAGTGTCATTCCACGACCTTGGTGGTGAACTTTCATATGAAAATGTCTAATGAGTAGGGTTGAAATGTGACTTTCTCTGGGGAGGATTGCTGGATGCTTCGCGTGTGGGTGTAGCACTGCTTGACTCAAACGTCCTCCAACTCTGAGGATTCCTGTTTCGTCGACAAACGGACTAAGTTTGTACAATTTACTGTTCTTGGTGAGTTCTTTCTTTGCTTTCAGGCTCTTGATCTCGTCTGGAAACGCTTTCTGTTGAGCTAGCTTGATGACATACAGCTCAGTTTCTTTTCTCTCTTCTAAACTGGTACTTTCCTTTGTTCTTTGTACACTTGTATGTTCTTTCACTCTTCTTCTTAGTATTGCAAGGGCTTTGAACAATTTGGACCACTCTGAGAACCTTTCGAATCTGTTGAGAATGGTTGGCTCTTCTTTTGACTTTGTGGCGCAAACAAAAGCTTTGCGTATTTCCGGATCATTTTCTTTGATCTCTCCCACCTTGGAATCTCTATCCGGTAGGTTTACTTGCCAGAGAAATGAGGGTCCACTGAACCAGTTGGATGACTTAAGTTGCTCTGCTGACAAGCCTCTAGAAGCATAGTCTGCAGGGTTTGTCTCTGATGCAACATATGCCCATTGCTCTGGTGTTGTACTTGACTTGATTCTTTGTATGCGGTTTGCCACAAACACTTGAAATCTTCTGGCATCGTTATTGATATAGCCGAGAACTACTGTGAAGTCTGTCCAGAAATATTCTTCAATATCTGGGATATCAAGCTCGGTTTTAAGAAGGTCACTGACTCTAACGGCAACCACTGCGGCTGAAAGTTCGAGTCTTGGGATGGTTGTAACACTTGTGGGTGTAACTATTGACTTTGCCATTACTAAGGAACAGTGAACTTGATTGTATTCGTTAATGGCTCGTAGGTACGAACACATGCCGTAGCCGCTAACACTGGCATCTGCAAAGTTATGAAGTTCATACTTCTTGACTTGTCCAAAATCTGAAGGAAGGAAACATCTTTGAAGGTGAATGTCTGATAAACTGGGAAGGTCTTTAATCCAGGATTTCCACTGGGGTTTCAAGTGCTCTGGAAGTGCTTGATCCCAATCAACCTTTTCTCTGCACATTTGCTGGAGAATCTGTTTTCCTAAAAGAACAAACGGGGCGATGAAACCTAAAGGATCGTAAACAGAGGCTATGGTAGAAAGTACACCTCTTCTTGTAAGTGGGTTTGGCTTGACTAGTACTCTGAACTTGAAAGAATCTGAGGCGATGCACCATTCTACTCCAAGTGCTCTTTCGATTTGTGGCAAGCTTAAAGACATGTCACGATCTTTAACAGTAGCACGCTCCTTTTCTGGAATAGTGGACATTACATTTTCTCTGTTACACACAAACTTGTGGAGTCTTAACTTTCCTGTAGCGCATAGTTCTCTTGAGTCTTTGATAAGTTGAATGGCTTCACTTTCTGTAGAAACACTCACCAACCCATCATCAACATAAAAATTCCTTTCTATGAAACGAATGGCATTGTCTTCAAATTGGCCTTGTCCATTGGCTGCTAAGTGTTTCAGGCCAAAGTTGGCACAGCCTGGAGAAGACGCTGCTCCAAGAAGATGGACTTTCATTCGATAAACTGAAGGTGTGGTCTCTAAATCTCCCCTGTCCCACCAAAGAAACCTTAAATAATCCTGATCTACTCTTGTGACGTGAAATTGGTGAAACATTCGCTCAATATCACAGGTGAATGCGACAGAACTTTTGCGAAAACGACAAAGAACGCCCACCAACATGTTCGTCAGGTCAGGACCAGTCAATAGATGGTCGTTTAGGGAGGTATCTTGATATTTAGCTGAGGCATCAAATACTACTCTGATTTTACCTGGTTTGTGCGGATGATACACCCCATGGTGTGGGATATACCACGCAGGCGTGTTGTCCAACTCTTCATCTGGAACCTTTTCGGCATCTCCTCTTGAGATTACATCATCCATGAAGCTTGCATAGTCATTATAGTATGTCTTGTCCTTTTTCAATCTCTTCTCCAAACACTTCAGACGATGCATTGCACATACCTTATTGTCTGGGAGCTTGGGTCTTTCAGCACGAAATGGTAAGGGCATCTCGTAGTGTCCGCTTGTTTGATGTTCTCTCTAAGCTTGGAGAGGAACTTCAAATCTTCTTGAGAAACCGTGTCATCAAGAGTCCTTTCTGAGAAATCAGACTCAAGGGCCTTGATAATGTCTGAAGCTGTGACATCTCTCACCTTTGTCCTGTTAACATAGTGAACTTTACTGTGAAGATTTAAGGAGGACTCCAGCTCGGGAATGACTTTCTTTACTATAATCCGATGACTGATCCCGATAGCATCACCATAGTTTACAAGAGGATTACTTTGTCCAATGATGCTCCATCCCAGGTCAGTACGCTGAGCATAAGGCTCGTCTTCTTTGCCTGATACAACTTCTCGTGGGAGGAGAGCTTGTGAGCAGTTATACCCAACCAACATCCCTACTTCGCAGTCTTGTAATGGCGTGATCTCTGTCTGTAGGTGCTCCAAATGTGGCCACGCTTTAGCTGTCTCATCAGTTGGTATGTGAGCTTTGTTGGCTGGAATAAAGTCTCTTGTGAATGTTGGAGGTAGAGGTATTTTCTTGCTTGAGTTAAAGCCTCGAACTTGAAGATTTTGTAATCTCTGGGACTGAACAACCGTGGTCTTTGAAGACATGGTTGACAGTTCTAGTTTGACTGGTTCTTTGTCCGTGCATAGTGAATCGGCAACTTCACTGAGAACAAAAGTTGTGTCACTTTGTGAATCCAGTAACGCATACACAAGGACTTCTTTCGTAGCTTCTTTTGATGTAGAAAGCCAAACAGGAACTATTGCAGCTGTTTGGGTGTTGCCTTCTTGAAGTGCGACTCTATTTGATGTAGCTGTCGCTATAACTTGAGGTTCTGGAGTTGAACGTGTACTTGAACTGGGTCTTTCGTTGTTTGTACTTGGCTTCTCTGTTGTCTTTCTTTGTTCTTCTTTGACTCTGTCTTCGTGCAGACAGGTAGGGTGTTTTTTATTGCATGTTTCACAGATGCTGCGATTTGAACACTTCTTAGAGATATGGCCTGGTTTAAGACAACCAAAACATAACCTTTCAGACTGAATGAACTTGACTCTGTCTGGCACAGGTTTTTCCCGAAAACTTCTGCACTTATGAAGATTATGCCTGGGCATTTTACAGAACACACATGTAAATACTGTATTTTCTTCTGAAATTGTGGCTAGTGTTTTAGCTCCAATTTGTCTTTGCCGTATTACTTTCAGAGTTTCATGTTTGTCTGACTCACTTTGTTTCAATGAATGCAACGATGTGACTGGATTGCAGGCAATCTTAGCTTCTCTTGTTAAGAATGCTACAAATTGGCTGAATGACAGAAATAGATTAGTTTGTTCTTGTATTTCAATTACTTTGCGATTCCAGCTAGCAGCGAGCCAGTCTGGTAACTTGGAGAGGATTTTTCTGTTTTCATTACAGTCATTCAAGATCTCTAATGACCTTATGTGATGCATTGCTGCTTCATAACTGCGCAAGAAATCTGCAAAGTCTCTTAGATCAAAACTGTCCCTTGATGTAATTTTGGGCCATGAATGTAGTTTATCTCGATAAGCTTTTGCGATAGTGAATGGATTTCCGTACCGCTCTTCAAGGATCTCCCATGCTGCTACATATGCGGATTCAGTTCCGAGCAGAAAATATCCGTCCAGAGCACCTTTTGCTTGTCCACCCACATATCTCCGAAGATAAAATATTTTTTCATTTTCCGGAATATTCTTCTGGTCAATCAGTGTTTGAAATGAAAGTTTCCAGTCACTGTATCTTAATGGATCTCCGCTAAACACTGCTGGTTCAGGAACAGGAATGCGGCTTGCACTCAATGCACTTGCAAGAACTTTCACAAGGTCTGTTGTACTATCACTTGGAAAGGCACTTACAGCTTGGGGAACTTGACCGTGAAGAGGAGTAAAACTTACATGCTCATAGTCTTTGACTTCAGTGTTTACTACTGGCAGTTCAAATTTACACTCTTCAACCACGCTTGTTTGATCATAAACTTGCATTCTTGCTTGTGCTGCTTTGAGATCTTTGACCTTTTCCAGTTGTTGTAACTTTCTTTTCTTCTCATCAAGTGTTCTTTGAAGACTTAAATACTCTTCCTCTTGTTGAGCTTTCATTTTTGCTTCATCTAGTTCTCTCTGAATTCTCATCTTTAGTTCGTCTGCTTCTCTTTCAAAACGCATTTTCCTAACAAAGACTTCATGCTCTGCAGCTTTTCTCCTGACTTCTGTTTCAAGTTTCTCTATTTCTTGCTGTTCCTTTTGTTGTTCTTGTAACACCTTGAGAGTAGCTTGGCTTGCAGCTGCTTCTGCGGCTGCGTCTTGATGCTTTACAGAGGACTTACTTGAAGAAGTGCGCGATTTGCAGGTTATTGTGGACTGAAAGAGGGAGCCTGCATCTGGCCAATCTTCTTCTTCCTCATTTCCATCCAAACGATTTGAAGCTTTATTCACAATGAAGCTTGAGATCTGAACACAAAGATCAACTTTACGACGTGTCTCTTGATCTGGTGGAGTGAGGCTGCGTATTTCATCATAAGTCTTTGTGACGTCTGCAGAAAAGGTTGTGACATCATTAATAATATCATTGAGCAGTGCACTATTTAAAGTATCTGATTTAGAGAGGGATTGCTTGGATGATTTTGCATGTATTCTCCATTTATCATAAATGTAGTTAAATCTTTGTAGCAATGTTTTTATTTTCTCATCCTGCATTTCTTTTCCCTTCTTTGTGAGTGTTTTCACTCTTTCACTTCTTCTTAGTGGAGTGACAGCGTTCTCATCATCATCACAATTATTATTTTCATTATCTCCAGTCTTTTTGGGCTCTGCACTGTCCTTTACTTGAATCTGGATCTCACTTGGCTCACTCATATCAACGTGTTGGTAACAAACTTGTTTTTGTCATCATTTCTTCAACATGGCGGCGCCTCGTGGTCTCCACTTGTGCTGACGGACAGTCGAGTTTTCACTATAATTCCCCCGAGTACTCAAGACACAAGTGGTTTTCTTCAACTGATGAATTTATTAGCATCCATCTTGTACAGATCCATATAAACACACCGTGAAAACTATAGGAAGACAGAAATAAAAAACGAATTTAGCTTAGCTTAAATACACAAAATAGACGTTACACAAAAATAAAGTTACAGAAAATAACAGGACAAGAACTAACCTCGTTGGCTGTGTACAGGGTGAGGAATTAGCTCTCGCTTGGTCTTTTTGTGCTATTTCTGCTTCAAAAACTCTTATTTCTTAATTGTGTGCTATTAACATGCACCTTTCGTCTCCTTACCGAGATCGCTTCTTCTGCGCGCAGCACATAGCTCAGAGCATGCACAGGCCAGGGACTAGACAAGTGCGCCCACTACTGGCGGAAAATAAAATTACACACAAAAAGCATATAAACAAAGAACAGGACTAATAACGGGGCAGTTACATCCACAATGGAAAAGTTTCACCATACCTTTCACAGTGAGTCAAGAATTTCCCTCTGCAAAATAATGTTCCTCCAGGACTGGTTAAAGTCGACTTGGTTTTTATCAGAAGAGGACGCTGTTGCAGGTTTGAATATGTCTTTTCTGTGATTACAGTGACATTGGCACGCGTATCAATCCGGAATGTAATGGTTGAGCCATTTATTTGTAATTCTTCATACCATTTGTCTTTCTCACTCCCATTCTCCTCATCGTGAGCTCCAAGGAACCATGAACTTCCCTCATCACTGTCACAGTCCATTGCTCTCACAGTATTCAGTTTTGGTTTTGCACATTGCTTCAAAATGGCCAGTTTTGTCGCATTTGCGGCAGCGTTTCCCTGTAGCTGGGCATGCGCCATACTCATGCTGCCTGCCACATCTTGTGCAGCTTCTCCTTTGAGTTGCTTGTTGTGCATCGTGATACTGTACATAGTCCTTCTTTTTAGCTTGTCTTTTGACATGTTCTGGTCGTTTGAATTTCCCAGTATTAACGACACTTACTTCAAAGCTTGTTCTCGTGCTGGCATTCTGCGCTATAATTTGCTCCGACTGCCGTGCAATACTTATAGCCTTTTCCAATGTTAAGTCTGGTTCAAGTTGAGTTTTTGAGACACTTCTCCGTCCGCAATCCCAATTCCACAATACGATCCCGTATCTGTTCATCTTTTGTTTGTCCAAAATCCCAGTGCCCCGCGAGCTTATATAATTCTCGGAAAAACGCCTCCACGCTCTCCCCTTGGTTCTGTGTGCGGCGGTGAAAACAGGCACGTTCATGAATAACATTTCGCCTTGGTATAAAATGTTCATCAAACTTTCTCAAAACGTCTCCATAATAATCCACAACATCATCCGGAAACGTGAATGTGCTGAATACGGGTTCCGACTCTTTCCCATAGCATATAACAACGTATTTACTTGTACATCACGTCTTCTTGGTTTAGCTTTGTGGCTATCCGAAAGAGGCTAAAGCGTTGTCTCCAGGCCGGCCACGCCGAGGGCTGGGTGAAGTCAAACGACTCTGGGGCTTGAAATTTTGCAATACCGTTGCTTCAATCTTGTTCCACAGATAAGAGTTACTTCTGACACCATGTCATGAAATCACTGATTCATGGTAGTTGCTTTGAGTCTCTTTTAATAACAGAGATGCTCCAACAAGGTGATCCAACAGCGTGAACCACACTTGTACATATCCAAAACTCAACACGTGCCAACTCTCCCCAGGCACTACAACATTGCCCCCCTAGTGAAGCATATAGTGGATCACCTTTACCTAACATCACACATGCCTCTCACTAGCATAATGGCAACATGTAATTTTTTGTTTTCCAGACATTGTCTTATTTGTTCATTCACTGCTCATTCGCTTCAGGAGCACACAGAGAGCCTTTTCCAATGGGCTATGTGCACGCTCTACTTCCGCGTTTGACGGAGACGGCAACCCAACTTCCGGTGCGCAGTGTTGGTGTGAGACACGATGGCAGAGGGGGGCTATACCAAGCCCCGGCGATCCAAGATGGCGCCGTATTCAAATGAATGGTTGTGCTCAGTGGCGCTTTGTGCCGGCACGGTCGCTGACATATTAGCGGAACTCGCCTGGAACTCGTAAAGATCCATGGGAAACTCGCCTGTATTTGGGCATCGTCTGGTCCCCCCGGTTCTGCGCAGTGGATTATCTCCTATGATGCGTTGCGCCAAATATGCGTGTGTGGGTCTATGCACGCGCACAGAAGGGCTCGGCCGCCCTCTGACCAATCAGAGCCAGGAGAGCAGAGTTTGAGAAGTAAAGTGTGGATTTAAAGAAAACCGAAGGATTTAAGATTAAAAAAGTTCAGGAGGACAAGGGACACTGAAGTCCCCACAAAATCCGACCTTTGTGAAAGCTGTAGGTTCTGTGTCAGCTGAGGTTGAGCTGTTTTAGTTTACATTGAGTTCTATAGGGAAAATGTCTGGGTAGCCCACGTGAATTTAATCTTGTTTAGTCTGCAGTACCGCGAGAATCCCCCGAGCACATGGTTCTTCAGCTTTAAACTTGCAATAGAGGGATACGGTCACGTGACTAGTAGCCACGGCAGCCATACTGGAGGACAACCTTGGCGAGTAACAGCCATGCTAGCTATTTATAACTGGACGTTCAAAACTAGAACTCTCTCAAACTTGTCATGTCCTGTTCTGTGTTTTATTTTGAAGTCACCCTTACTTGTTCATGTCTCTACATTTACTTCCTTTTGTTGATTACTGCCCCACCCTTGATGTGCCTCACCTGTGTCCTGGTGTATATTAGTTTGTGTCCTCCTTGCCTCAGTTGCCAGATTGTCTTGTTTTCTGATGTCCGTATCCCGTCGGTTTTTTGTATTTTGCCTGGATATTAAAAGTTCTAAACCGCCTCTTGACTTTGGGTCTGTTTTTGAGCCACTTTTGTACTAGCCTGACGGAACTACATGAAAACTGAACAGAGAATTCAAAACTTCAGCAGTTAGTAACCCAAATATACAAATATATACTCAACCTAAATCCATGAATCAGATTCTCTGGAAATGCGTCCTAAAATGTATTATTAATGTTAATTGTTACTTCCGGGTTTACCGTGGTCGCATATTGTCGCATTAAAACAGTATTTTTTGTCATTAAACGTGAACAGAAAATTCTGAAAACCTCCGTGCTTGTGTATTAAGAATGTATATGTATAATGTATTCTCCGATTAACATTTAATGTGTTTATTGCTACACCATGGATGGATCTATGTGTGGCTACACAGCAGTGGAAATAATGAAATTACATTCAAATCAATGGAGCTTTCAGCGTCCACTGTGAGGAGCCGTATATTTTATTAATAAATACTAGTACGGGGTACCCTGCCTCGAGCATGGCTCAGTCGTTCACACGTCTGCTGGCCTTCGGCAAGTCAGATACCCTCTGAGCTGGGTGAGGTCCGGTGCGAGAGCAAATGAATAACAGCTATGCTACAAGCTAAGCTGCAGTCAGACAGTGAAAAGTTTGTATTATCTTTAAACTTCTGTTTGTTTCGGAATAACATTAAATCCGCCATCAAATTAATTTTGCTTATCAGAAATGAAATGATCCGAGCATATTCGGGCGCTCTTTTTTGTTGTTGTGCCATTTCTCTCTCGTTTCTTGGAAATTTCTTCTGTTTTGGAGCCATGTGAAGTAAGGACAGCTGGCAGTCAGTAACACAACTTATTTTCCCTGTCTCTCCTTTTGCTGCAGCCAAAAACGGCACAAATTTTGAACATTTGAACGTTTATGCGGTCCCAGGTGCACGCCACTATCATACAGCGTTTGCTTGTCCTCCAACATGGCGGAGGCCTAGCGACTTCTAGCCCTTGTGACGTCACGCGAGAAATCTCTATACCCGATCCAGTTATTATAATAGATCCATGGGCTATACTCGTTGTTTGCTGGTCCTCCCAAAGATGACCATTACTGATGTCAGGCGTATTGTTAGAGAATGTTGCTGCACTCCAACGAGTCAGATGGAGAAAGGCTTCAAATTTTATGTTAGTTCGTATTTAACCAACTTTGAAGGTAAGTGCTAAGCTAATGCTACGTCTTCAAAAAATGTATAAAACTGTCTCAGTTTCTCTACCTCGTTGTAGTATGTTGTGTAAAATTATGCAAATGTCTGTTAATTACATTTTTGTAATTTCACTATCAGGTAGAAGTCTGTCAGGAGAGGTGACAGTCAGAGCTCGTTGCTACCGGTCAATGAGGAAATTCGAGGCTCCACACAATTTGAGAGTAGGGGAAGCAGACTAAATGCCAACACAACGTACTTGTTATGTTAAAGTTTTTCAATATATTACACAACAAAAAAGCTTTTATTTTATTGTTAAAATTCATACAGGGCTGTGTGTGAAAGCTATAGGCTTTGGCAGTCCTTTTACAAATATTAGCTTGCAGTAACACTAAAAGATCTATTATTTTCATTTAATCAAAAAGTATTTCATTTTGGTTAGAACTATGGACGTACTAATAACCATAAAGCATTATGAACTATACACCTTGCGATAGCTTAAAAGAGCTTTTAGTGGGCTATGATCAGTAAGTGATGTAAATTAGACATGACACATGTAAAATATATGTTGAGCTAAAGCTGTAGCAGTGCAGTGACAGGGAAAGAGGGTGGGACATTGATTTTTATCAATCTGGAGTGATAATTAGCACATTTAAAGATGTGCAACTTAATACATTGCATTATAGATATTGTACAATTAGTACATTCATTGGTAAGCATGTATGATTTAGAATATTTAACTAAGGTCACCAAGAGTCTTAATTACTGAATTCTACGTCATGGGCTACGTCCCTTAGCGGACTTCGCTAGTGGGATATCACGTGACCCCCAGGTCACACGCCAGAGAGATCAAAATAATTTGCTCCAATCACTAGCGACCCTCCTCTATAAAGGCCCCTGCACAAGGCCGCACCCCCTCTTTCACTCTGGCGCCGATTGAGATCTTACCTTTCTACGTCGTACTTCATGTCAGAGATGTCTACCCCGACTGCACGTCCGAGTTCCCCTTCGCCCTCCGGTGTCGGACGTCGTCGGTGCTCCACTTGTCGGGTCAAGCTTCACCGCACGGATCAGCATGCCAGCTGCTTCACGTGCATGGGCTCGGGCCATGCGGCTGAGAGCGCTAGCTGCGCCTTGTGTCTCGCTCTCCCCAGGGAGGAGAGCGAACGCAGGCAAGCGTTCTACGCCGCTACGATGCCCCCTTCGGACTCTTCTAAGGACGAAGGGTCCGAGATTGACTGGGCCCCACTCGACCTTCCTCCTGTGCCCGCGGAATAGGGAGACTGCGAGGTTGGAGACTCGGAGGACGGCTCGCTCATCACTCTGGACGAGGTGGTTTCCAACCCGGAGCCGGACCGCTTCCCGCTGGACCACATGCCGGGTCTCTACTCGTCCGCGGCGGACATCATGGGGGCCCCCCTGCCACCACAGCCAGACCAAACGGTGGTGGACTTCACCTCCGTTGGCGCCGCACCTCGAGGGAGGAGGAGGAAGCAGCCCACACCGTGCCCGCGAATGGAGCCGAACCTCCATTACGCGACGCGTGAGTGGTCCAAACCTCTGGCAGCCAAGAGGCCTGCCTTGGGTTATGGGATGTACTGCAACGTGCAGGACTGGTCCTGGACCGGTGGCGTCCCGGAGATCGAGGACTCTGTCTGTTGGGCTAGCTAACATCAGGGAAGCGGAGAAGAGGCAACTGCTGGACCTGCCCGTCTCCCAAGATTCCCTGTTCGGCCCGGACATGCAGGCCCTGGTGGAGAGACTCGAGTCTGCGGCGAAGGATGCAACGAGGCTAGCTCCGCACCTAGCTCCGAGGCGCGAGGCCCACCAGTCGTCGCGGAGCAGAGACAGAGGCAGAGAGCGCTCGCCCAGGAGGCGCTCCGATCCCTATCCTCGCTCCGCCACTCACCGTCTCCCCTCGACGAGACCCCCGGGCCCGGACAGACCCACGGGAGGCTCGCGGGAGCAACGTGCCCACCGCTGGCCTCTCTATGGTAGAGGAGGCCGGGGTGGCAAGAATGTTTTCAATAAAGGCCGTCCGGCATTTCACCAGTACTCGTTGTCTGAGTCTCATTTGGGGGTATGTAACATTTTTAAGGATGTATCTGATTGTGTTACTTCCCGGGCACATAACGTGGCCTCGCTAGGCCTGCAGCCCCCTGAGCAGGGCGTGCAGTGCGCTACGCGGGCTACGAGCTCCGGTTCTCTAATCCATGCTATGCCCTCCCAGAGAGAGGTCAAGCGGAGAGTGTTGGTGAGTAGCGGTGTGTGTACTTCAGCTAAACACGTGCTAGCCCCTCCTAGCTACGAGGCTAAGCACGGGGTTTCCCATTCCAGGGGCTCGCCCCCCCCCCCATGAGGCAAGAGCCGGGGGGGGGGCGGAGCGGCCATGTCACAGGGGATGAACAGGCCCGGTCTTATGACGTCGGGCCTGCGGAACACGTGACCGCCCCCGACGTAACGCAGGAGGCCTCTCTGCCCTTTCGTTCACCCCCCCTCCCTGCTAGGAACACCAGGAGAGGGCGGGGCTGTGACGTCTCGTGTTCCAGTTCCCGTTCCGCCCCTCGTAGATTTCTACAACATCTGGAGGGAGCAGGGATTACTGTCAGACCCGTGGTTGGAGAAAACCATGCGCAGAGGCTACGCACTGCAATTCTCCCGGAAACCACCACCATTCCGAGGCGTACGGGCAGCACGCTCTCAGGTACGGGGGTCATTAGGGGCGCTGCAAGCGGAGGTCTCCTCTCTGCTGAGTCGAGGCGCAGCAGTGGAGGTAGACCCACAGGACGCCGCCAGGGGGCTGTACTCCCCTTACTTCTTGGTGCCAAAGAAGTCAGGCGGGGTGCGTCCCATTTTGGATCTGCGCGTTCTGAACGAGTGCATTTCCAAGCGTCAGTTTCGGATGCTGTCCACAAAGCAGCTCCTACAGTGTGTCAGGCAGGGAGACTGGATGTGCTCCATAGACCTGACGGACGCTTATTTTCACGTGGCGATAGTTCCGGAACACAGGAAGTTCCTACGATTCGCAGTGGGAGAAAGGAGCTACGAATACTGCCGTCTCCCATTTGTCTATATATTAACCTATATAGACGATTGGTTAATACTGGCCTCCTCCAGAGAAGTGGCTGCGAGTCACACACACTGGGTCCTGTCCCACATACAGCGTCTGGGGTTTGTGGTGAACAGAGAGAAGAGCAGGTTGCAGCCGGCTCAACGCTTGATTTATCTCGGCCTGCAGCTGGACTCGGTGAGGTTCAGTGCTGCATTGTCCGAGGACAGACGGAGGAGCATCACCCGTCTGGCAAAGGAGGTGCTGGCGGGTCCCAGGGTCCCCGCGCGGCGCCTCAGATCCCTTCTGGGGATGATGGCGGCGGCTCATACTGTGGTACGGTTAGGCCTCCTCCACATGAGAATGTTTCAGAGATGGTTCTCACGTCTCAAGCTTCACCCCTCACGGGACGGGGGGAGGCTGATCTGGGTTCCCCAAACTGCAGCATCGGACATCAGGTTTTGGCTCACTCCGGGTCTGCTGCGGACCGGGGTGTCTCTTGTCAGCGCCGTGTCTCACGTGGAGGTGTTCACGGACGCGTCACTCGAAGGGTAGGGCGGGGTCCTCGGTCAGAGCTCCGTAGGAGGCTGCTGGTCGGACTCAGCCCGCCACATCAACCTTCTAGAAATGGAGGCAGTGCACAGGGTGCTGCTGCACTTTGCCCCACAGCTGCAGGGGAGAAATGTGATGGTTCGCTCAGACAACACCACGGTGGTGTCTTATCTGAACAGACAGGGAGGCACCAGATCCCCCGCTCTCCATCGCATGGCGACGGTGATTCTGCTATGGGCAGAACTTCACCTCCTGTCCCTAAGAGCACGCCACGTCCCGGGTGCCCGGAACGTGGGGGCCGACAGGATGTCCAGGGGGGGCCCACTCCAGGACGAGTGGGGCCTGGCCCCGCGGATATCTGCAGAGATCTGGCGGAGGTTCGGCCGTCCAGGGTTCAACCTTTTCGCCAGTGCAGAGAACGCACAGTGCCCGTCCTGGTACGCCTTAAGGGCCGCGGACGAGCCGCCCCTAGGGGTGGACGCCATGGCTCACTACCCGTGGCCAGGGGGCCTGCTGTATGCGTTCCCACCAGTTCGTCTCCTGCCGGTCCTGCTGCGGAGGATCGAGCAGGAGGGGAGATCGGTGATCTTGGTGGCTCCGGACAGCCCGCATGCCCGGTGGTTTCCCTTCCTGAGGGGCATGTCGGTGATGGAGCCTTGGGCCCTCCCGGACGAGCCAGGGGCTTTAGTCCAAGGGGGGGGGGCCTGTTCTCACGCCTGTTTACCGGCCGCAGGCTCTGGGCTTGGAGGTTGAGAGGCGGAACCTTGTAGACCTGGGTCTTCCCTCCGGCGGTGGTAGAGACCATTCAGGGGGCGAGGGCGCCGTCCACGGTGAGAGCCTACGACACCAGATGGAGGCTCTTCAGCGTCTGGTGCAGTGCTCGTTCTTGGGATCCCAGGCACTGCCCCTTGGAGGGAGTCCTGGGCTTTCTACAGGAACTCTTTGAAAAAGGGAGGGCTGACGGTACCCTGGCGGTGTTCGCGGCAGCCATCACCTCGGGTCACGGTGGCTTCGATGGGTTCACGGCCCGTTCTCATCCTTTGGTGAAACGTTTTTTGCGGGGGAACCTTTTTAAAGAAGCCTTCAAAGGGGACCTGCCCGTCCCAGCAACCCAAAACCCCACTGTCCATTATGATTTTATTTAAGCCAGATGTTCTTCCCTTAATTTGTCAGATGAACATCAATGCGAACATCAATTGGGCGGCACGGTGGCTGAGTGGATAGCACTCTCGCCTCTCAGCAAGAAGGTCCTGGGTTCGAATCCCGGTCGGACCAGGGCCTTTCTGAGTGGAGTTTGCATGTTCTCCCCGTGTCTGCATAGGTTTCCTCCGGGTACTCCGGTTTCCCCTACCACTAAAAATATGTACAATAGTTCTGGCATGCGCCTCCTGTACTGGCCCCTCCCATCTCTGTGTGGAGAGACAAATGCCCAAAATAAAAAATAATAACAATTGTAAACCGCTTTGAGACTCAGATCTGCAGTGAAAAGGCGGTATATAAATAAAGATTACTACTACTAAATTACTACAATGCAGACAAACCGCTTGTGGAGTCAGCATTTGGTAAAGTTCAGGCTGGTAGCATCCTGTCCTATCACCATCCTCCACCATCTTCTCACGGTGTGACATCACATCAGGGTGCACCATCGTTTCCATCCCTACCACTGGACGACTACCACATAGCACAAACCAGCTGTAGTTTTGTTCCCACCAGGCAGCAACAGGCTCATCTAAAATCACTATGTGTGACTTTAACCCAGTCTTGTCTGATTGAAGCCATGACCATAAAACATCACCTCATCACCTCAAAATGGAGAGGGTGACTGCCTCGCGATTTCGAAGTCTCCCATGTGAGAGGAGAAACGTCTGCGGAAAATTTGGCTAAAAGGATCCTAAGGGGGCAGTTCCAAACACCACAAATGAAAAGAGGAGATGGAGGCAGTGGCTCTCAAGGACTATGCCATACTGAAAAATTTGAACCTCACACAATGCGGGCAGGTTATCCATCCAGATGCACCATGGCTTTGAGCAACACCAGATGGGATGGTCTACGATCATGGATCTATTATATTAACTGGATAGGGTATTACTAGCTTGTAGCTGAATAACCCATGTGCTCAGGGGATTCTCGCGGTACTGAAGACTGAACCAGACTAAATTCACGTGGGCTACCCAGAAATTTTCCCCATAGAACTCAATGCAAATTAAAACAGCTCGACCTCAGCTGAAAGGGAACCTACAGCTTTCATAAAGGTCGGATTTTGTGGGGATTTTAGTGTCCCTTGTCATCCTGAACTTTTTTTCTTCTTAAATCCTTCGGTTTTGTTTAAATCCACACTTTAGTGCCACAAACTCTGCTCGTCTGGCTCTCGCTCTAACTCCCGCTCTGATGAACTGCTCTGATTGGTCAGAGCGCGGCCGAGCCCCTCTGTGCACGTGCGCGAGACCCACACACGTGTTTGGCGCAACGCATTATGGGAGATCATTCACTGCGCAGAACCGGGAGGACCAGACGATGCCCAAATACAGGCGAGTTTCCCATAGATCTTTGCGAGTTTCAGGCAACTTCCGCTAATCTTTCAGCCCCCATCCCTTCACAAAGCGCCACTGAGCACAACCATTCATTTGAATAGGGCGCCATCTTGGATCGCCGGGGCTTGTCTACGATCCACTGGAGAGACCAACATTCGGCCTGGTGGAAATGAAGTGTTCGAATTTTCAAAGCTATGTGGACTGTGGGTACCTTACTGTAGTAAAAGGCCAACACAAGCTTAAGGAGAGTCACACATACTACTGGCAGGTCCAGGGGTAGCTACTGGTCACTGGAATGGAATGGTGTGACTTTGTCATATGCGCCAATGATGACATTTTCATCCAGCACATCCATAGAGATGAGGCAGTGTTGGTTCCTCTAAAACAGAGACGTGATGTGTTTTTTTTCATACTTACCTCCCCAAATTTCTGGATAAATCCTCGTAGAGAGCGGCTCAGACATCAACTCCTTTTGTTCATTATTCACTGTTCACTATTAGCACTTGTTTTTGATTAATGTTGTTTAGCAAAATGTTTTGTAGGATGTTTTACTTAATGCCAACATTAATAATTATTACATGTAAAACACAGCTTACTGTGGCAACTGTAAAAATTCAAATTTCTAGTTTATAAAATATAGTTAGCAAATATAGTTTCAAGTGTCAAACTGATGTGGTTATACTTATAAATTCTGTTTTGGATTCTCTCAAATTAAATGGAATTATAGACCGTGAACACACCTTATTAACTTACATTACATTAAAACCATAAACGTATGTGGTTTTTTGTCAATGGAGTTTATATACTGTATATGCAATGGAGCAACAAACGTTAATTAATAGTAAACATTTAGTATACCAAGAATAGATAAGTCCCAATCAAACTGATTCATCAAATGTTATCTTTAACATCAATTCAAATGCTACATCAATTCAATTTCAATAACATTTCTTTCATAGGTACCTGTACTTAATATATAAAGTAACAAAATTAAGCACTTCACGCACCACTGGATACAACTACACCCTAAAACATGCATACATTTATTTTTCACAAAAATCATACATATGTGATATGGGAGGAGCACGTAGTTGTAGCAAGGAAACAAGAGATGTGTTTTAATAAAACAATAATTTATTTTACAAAGATAAAAAGGTTTTTAAAAAAGTCACATTTAAAAGTGCTGATTAAAATGGTCAATAAAAAACAACAGGTCCCAACGCGTAGCTGGTCAGCCCAGGTTCTTCCAGCGAGCCGGGTCCTGCAGGCACAAAGAGCACAGCGGCAGCGGAGGGGAAGCCAACAGCAAACTACACACGCATTCGTCCCATAGACTGTATATATTAACGGACAGAGTCACGCCTATCTCCGCCGTTCTAACTAATGGGCCAAAAAATGTGCTCTACTGGAGCAATCCAAAATGGCAGCGAGTGATCCTGCCCACAAGAAAATGCATCTGCGCATGCGTCAGCCGGCGCAGCTCCATTCATTTGAACGAGAGACTTCAAAAATTCACTGCAAGTAAACTAGAGTGGACCAAAAAAATTCACCCCCTTCAGGATTGACACACATGTGGAACGGAGCTTTGGGCCAAGGGCCAACTTTTGGTCCATCCTGTAAAGATGTTTTCGAGAGGTCTGCCAACGCTATATGTTAGCATTGGCTAATTCTTCTGGGTCCACCCCCATCGGCCCGGGGTGGTATTGCAAGCATGTCAGCGCACTTCATTTTGGCCAATTTTGAGCTGGGACCCGCCCCCACTGATTCGTCCACAATAAAACACGAGCGCCGCTGCTTTCCCAAATGTGACATGTAAATTTCTCCTATGTGAGATAAATAAAGCACATCTTATCTTATCTTATCACACTCACCAGCGAGGCCGAGTTTTTATACTCGGCCGCCGTCTGGATTACGGCTCGCGGTGCTCAACCCGGTATAATGCGCCTCTTGCGGTGCCACGGACCCTGGAGGCAGAGCACAACCACACCGAAAGCGCACACACACCCCAAAGAGTCCCCCTGCCAAAGGCTACTTCATGAACACCACTACTCAATGTGTTAAGGTACTTACACGCGAAGGCAGAGCGTCCTCTGCCTTCTGCGGTAGTTCAGCTTCGTGGTGTTCTCTGTGGACTCGTGAGGCGATGGCGATTACTGTGGCCCGGGTCCGGGTCGTGGTCCCGGTACTGTGCTGTGCCGTCCCGTGTTCTGCTCCCTCGTATCGCTGCGTGCTCTTTTCTGCTCCCAATCCACCCTTATGTCTGTCCCTGCTCATTGAGTCGCAGGTGCGCTGATTAGCTTGGAGAGCAGGCATTGGCTGAGGCTTGTGTGGCTTGGGGCAGCTAGGCATAAGGTTAAAATCACATTAAGAGTAAATAAAACGCTCATAAAAACAAATAAAACCATGCAATAAATGTCCACACTAAAATATGATCAAACATGCCTGCTTACACATATGTCATGGTACATATGTCTGGTGTCCGACAACGCAACTCAGTGCAGTCCAGGATGACTTGGGTGTCAGCATAGGTGGAAAATACCTCTGGCATGTACAGCTTGATGGTCTCCTCATCAAGCTAAATTCTTCTTCTTCTTTTTGGGTTTTTTCGGCGGTTGGCGACCAATTTTTAGCGCATTACCGGTACTTTCTGTTCCGTAGGCTCACACGCTAACCCCACAGACTATCAGTCTGTGGTCCCACCAAGGGAAAGGTTATAAAAAATAAAATTAAAAAATTAACAAACAAAGCTTGTATATGACTTTTTAGGTTCTTCTAATAAGACAATTAAAGCAAAACAAAGCTAGTGCTGCTTAATTACCTGACATGTTTCGGCGGTACACTTCCGCCTTCATCAGAGGTGACACGTGATGGTGTGACGCGTCTCTTATCAGCTGTTGTTGCCGGAAGCAGTCAGTCTGACAGATCTCACAGATCCATCAGACTGACCGCGTCCCCCGCCGCGCTGTGGTCTCTGGAGAAGTGAGTCCCAAGTGTGAGCCAAGGTGAAAGCCCCCTCGTCTCTGTTGATGGTCCGTGTTCCCCGCTTCCTGATTTCGATCGCCTCTCGTATCCATCTTTTGTATTTATGTTCTTCTGTTCCTACTATTTTTGCATTGTCCCAGTCCATGATGTGATTCTCTCTTTTGCAGTGGTCTGATATTGCTGATTTCAGGTTTTCCTGTGTTGCCTTTTCCTTGGTTGCTCTTGTTAGTCCTGCTGCCGTTTCTTTTTCGCATTCCCTTTGATGTTCCTTTCTTCTGGTGCTGAAAGCTCTCCCCGTTTCCCCGATGTATGTTTTATTGCAGGTTCTACATGGTATTTCGTATATGACATTGCACTTTTTTTCCGGTTGTATTTTGTCTTTTGGGTGAACGAGGATCTGTCTGAGCTTCTTGTGTGGTTTGATTATTAAATTTTCTACATTTAATACGCGAAAGATTTGGAGCACGGTGTCTCAAAGCTTTCCGTCATCTGGAGAAGATCAAGAAAGCCCAAGCCCGCCAGAACAACCACCTGAGATTCAGCCTGAGATGCAGAGACGAAAATGTGACTCCAAAGAGTCTTAAAATCAAGAACCCCATACACACAAGAAACGCAGACAGGATAATCAACAAAGCAAAACGGGATTTACTAAAAGAACGGATACGGATAATAAACATCAGAAGAGAGGCGCTAGCCAAGGAGTTACGGCAACAAACACGTATTTTTGAAGAACTATACCCCCTACAAGAGGAAGAAAAATTATGGATGGACAGACAATTACATGACACATACGAAAAAGAATTCGAAACAACCAAGAAGCGACAAATCGGTAAGCTAGATAAACTCATTACGAACAAAAGACAGCGCACACAGGGACCCAGTAATGATAAATGGCTATGTAATCTGTCAAAACGAACACTTACGGACACAGAACAAAACATACTAAAACGAGGACTAAATTTTGCCATCACACCGGACAAAATACCACACGAAGAGTTTATATTGGCAACGGAGTTAGCATGCAATAAGATACAGGACCAGGGAAAAAAGGCAGATCTTAGGAACACAGTCACAGGTATACTCAAAGCAGCAAAACTACCACCCAGCAATATATCAAAAGAAGAAAGAAGGGCACTCATTTCACTCACCAAGGACAAACACATTACAATAATACCGGCGGACAAGGGAAGAACCACGGTGGTTATGGACACACAGGACTATGAGGAAAAAATGAACTCACTACTAAGCGATATAAACACATACGAAATATTAAAAAATAACCCCACAGAGGAAAAGAAACGGAAACTGAAGTCATTACTCAAACCTCTAGCAGACGCAGGAAAAATAACCACACAAGCATACAACCATTTCATCCCCACAGCCAATATCACCCCACGTATGTATGGCACACCAAAAATACACAAAGAAAACACACCACTCCGCCCCATAGTAGACAGCACAGGATCAGTCACATACAACCTATCTAAAGCACTAGTTGAAATAATAAAACCTCTCATTGGAAACACTAACCACCACTGCAAAAACTCAAAGGAACTGGCTCAGGAACTCAAAAACATATCAATCGAAAAGGACGAGGCCCTCATATCACATGACGTTGTATCATTATTCACCAAGACACCCGTTGACGTCACTATTCACATCGTACAAGAGAGACTTAAGAAGGACCGGACACTCAAAAAACGCACAAACCTCACAGCCACAGACATAACACAACTTCTAACTTTTATTGCCAAATCCACTTACTTCCAATACAAGGACACAATATACAGACAGAAGGAGGGTTTTGCCATGGGGGATCCACTATCTGCAATAATGAGCAACATTTTCATGGAGGATTTAGAGGAGAGAGCCATCAATACAGCACCACAACAATACAAACCAACCCTATGGAAAAGATACGTTGACGACATTTTAGAAAAAGTAAAGACAGGACACACACAGGACCTCACTGACCATCTCAACACCATAGACTCAACAGGACACATACAATTCACACATGAGGAGGAGAGGGAGGGCTGCATACCTTTTCTGGACTTAAACATTCACCACCAACAGGACGGCAGCATCAAGACCACAGTCTACAGGAAACCAACACACACTGATCAATATTTACTCTGGACTTCAGAACACCCCATTGCACACAAACTATCCGTTGTCAGAACACTATTTGAACGCCTCAACAACATCACAGAGGAAGAAGACAGGATAAAAGAAGAAGGACACATAATCCAAGCACTCAAGGTTTGTCAATATCCCAGATGGGCAATACAGAAAGGAAGACAACAGGTACTAAACAAACAGATCACACAAAAACAGAGAAAAAAGCAACCACAAAAACACAATGAACACAAAGACATAGTCACCATACCATACATACAAGGGGTCACGGAGCAGATACAGAGAGCACTCGGAAAACACAACATCAATGCAATAATCAAAACCACACAAGAAGCTCAGACAGATCCTCGTTCACCCAAAAGACAAAATACAACCGGAAAAAAAGTGCAATGTCATATACGAAATACCATGTAGAACCTGCAATAAAACATACATCGGGGAAACGGGGAGAGCTTTCAGCACCAGAAGAAAGGAACATCAAAAGGAATGCGAAAAAGAAACGGCAGCACGACTAACAAGAGCAACCAAGGAAAAGGCAACACAGGAAAACCTGAAATCAGCAATATCAGACCACTGCAAAAGAGAGAATCACATCATGGACTGGGACAATGCAAAAATAGTAGGAACAGAAGAACATAAATACAAAAGATGGATACGAGAGGCGATCGAAATCAGGAAGCGGGGAACACGGACCATCAACAGAGACGAGGGGGCTTTCACCTTGGCTCACACTTGGGACTCACTTCTCCAGAGACCACAGCGCGGCGGGGGACGCGGTCAGTCTGATGGATCTGTGAGATCTGTCAGACTGACTGCTTCCGGCAACAACAGCTGATAAGAGACGCGTCACACCATCACGTGTCACCTCTGATGAAGGCGGAAGTGTACCGCCGAAACATGTCAGGTAATTAAGCAGCACTAGCTTTGTTTTGCTTTAATTGTCTTATTAGAAGAACCTAAAAAGTCATAAACATAAGAAGACAAAATGAATTTTCTACATTTAAAGCTTGTATATGTATATATATATATTTATACAGTGGGGCAAAAAAGTATTTAGTCAGCCATCGATTGTGCAAGTTCTCCCACTTAAAATAATGACAGAGGTCTGTAATTTTTATCATTAGGTACACTTCAACTGTGAGAGACAAAATGTGAAAACAAAATCCAGGAATTCACATTGTAGGATTTTTAAAGAATTTATATGTAAATTATAGTGGAAAATAAGTATTTGGTCACTTCAAACAAGGAAGATCTCCGGCTCTCACAGACGTGTAACTTCTTTAAGAAGCTCTTCTGTCCTCCACTCGTTACCTGTATTAATGGCACCTGTTTGAACTCGTTATCCATGTAAAAGACACCTGTCCACAGCCTCAAACAGCAATTATCAGAAAATGGAAGACATAAAAGACCACTGATAATGTCCCTCGATCGCAAGGTCTCATCCCGTGGGGTCAAAATGATCATGAGAACGTTGATCAAAAATCCCAGAACCACACGGGGGGACCTGGTGAATGACCTGCAGAGAGCTGGGACCAAAGTAACAAAGGTTACCATCAGTAACACATTACGACGACAGGGAATCAAATCCTGCAGTGCCAGACGTGTCCCCCTGCTGAAGCCAGTGCATGTCCAGGCCCGTCTGAAGTTTGCCAGAGAGCACATGATACAGCAGAGGATTGGGAGAATGTCATGTGGTCAGATGAAACCAAAGTAGAACTGTTTGGTATAAACTCAACTCGTCGTGTTTGGATACTGAGTTGCATCCCAAGAACACCATACCTACTGTGAAGCATAGGGGTGGAAACGTCAAGCTTTGGGGCTGTTTTTCTGCTAAGGGGACAGGACGACTGATCTGTGCTAAGGAAAGAATGAATGGGGCCATGTATCGTGAGATTTTGGGCCAAAACCTCCTTCCATCAGTGACAGCTTTGAAGATGAAACGTGTCTGGGTCTTCCTGCATGACAATGATCCCAAACACACGGCCCGAGCAACGAAGGAGTGGGTCCGTAAGAAGCATTTGAAAGTCCTAGAGTGGCCTAGCCAGTCTCCAGACCTCGACCCCATTGAAAATCTGTGGAGGGAGTTGAAAGTCTGTGTTCACTGCTCTCGAGAAGATCTGCATGGAGAAATGGGCCAAATACCAGCTACTGTGTGTGCAAACCTGGTAAAGACCTATAGTAATCGTTTGACCTCTGTTATTGCCAACAAAGGTTATATTACAAAGAATTTAGTTGAATTTTTGTTATTGAGCAAATACTTATTTTCCACCATAATTTACAAATAAATTCTTTAAAAATCCTACAATGTGAATTTCTGGATATTTTTTTCACATTCTGTCTCTCACAGTTGAAGTGAGACACGCGCGCCCCCCTGTTATGGTCAGTTCCCGGCATCGGACAATTCTAATCATTGGTCGATACATGTGTCTTGGTTCCCAGCGTTAGAAACTGCGTTCCCAGCACTGTTGGTACATCGCACAAAGGCTCTCTTGTTCAGTGATAGCCTTGGCCACCATCTGCAGGTGCGTTATCTCAAATGTGCTCACGCCGTGTGCTTTCTTATCATCTCGAAGGTCTTTTCCTGCGCTTAATGTATCTCTCCCAAACTTTCTCGTCTGCAGCTGCGTATGACTCATCTCTCTTGTGACGAATGCTCATTGTTCCGTCTGACACACCTCCAGTATAAAATTATCAACACGCTTGTTGAGAGCCAGAGAGACACGGCATCATTGGAGGCCGTTTCTGTCTGTCTCTTTCTGCGCAGAAATGTCATTTTTGTACTCATCACTTCTGTAAATAAACTGCACAAAAGACAAGTTCTGTTTCCTCTCGGATTTATTCATTTGAAGCATTGGAATTTCCATAACACCCCCTCGAACATTTCTCAACGGATTAACACTTTTCACAAACGTGTTTTTTGTATGAGGCAGACAGACCGGCCCAATTATGGGCATCGGCCCTTCGGGCATTGCCCGGTACGCCCGATGGCCAGTCCAGCCCTGATCCTGACCATTACCTAAGAACTGGTAGGTAGGATTTGGATTGGACATTTGGTGTGGATAAGAGCATTGGTCTGGGCGTGAGCAAAACATAAAACCACAAACACACAACACATAACAAAAGCAGAGCATTTGGTATGCACTGAATGACCTTCATTTTTAGTTACTTTTTTCAGGTATTGCGACACTCAAGTTGTGGCAAACAACGTTCAGATCAGTCACGCTTGTTTTTATCAATCAAAATCAAAAATATCTTCAGCTCGAACAGGATACAGTTACTCACGCTGTCTCATTGCGTTGTTGTCAAATCAAAGAAGTTCTCGGCATCTTTGGCGCAGAGGACAACTTTGGGTCTGTCATCCACAGTGAGGGTGCACGGATACAGTAATTAGTACCTGTAACCCAAGGCGTGGAGTTTCTTTTTGACTGCGTCAAATTGCATGCGCTTTTTGACGAAGTCGGCGCTAAAGTCGGGGTAGATATGGATCCGTGTCACCTCGTACTCAAGTCCCTTTTTTTCCCTGGCCAGTCGTAGTATTTTAGTTTTGTCCAGATAGTGTAGAAACTTGGTGATGATGGGCCTTGGCACGCCGGGTTTTTTGCGTGCGATGTGCTCTTTCTATCAATTCTATAATTCACTCCCCTCAGCATTGACACACATGTGGAACGGAGCTTTGGGCCGAGAGCCAACTTTAAAGACGTTTTCGAGAGGTCTGCCAATGCTATATGATAGCATTGGCTAATTCTTATTCCGGCTCCACCCCCATCGGCCCGGGGTGGTATTGCAAGCATGTCAGAGCACGTCAATTTGGCCACTTATGAGCCAGGACCCACCCCCACTGGTTTTCAATCACCTTCATAACATTCCAAACATGTGCGTCCTCTCACATCCTGTCATGCGTTTGGGAAAAACAAAAAAGTGGTGGGCAGAGCTTTGATGCTAACTTCTATAGTAGCACTTATTTACGGTTACAGTAGAAACTCAGGGTGAAGACATTGGTTCACAAGCACTCTGTCACCCATCCTCAGCAATCCTGGTTAAGATCCTGTTTTGGTTGTTTTTGAGCGTGAATCCCAGTTGGGGGTGGGCGATATGGCCTAAAATTCATATTGCGGTATAATTTGGGACACAGACAGTAGACGGTATATATTGCGGTATAATTTTGCATAAAATTGTCAACATTGTTACTTATTTATTAGGGCTGTCAAACGATTATTTTTTTTAATCGAGTTTACAGCTTAAAAATTAATTAATCGTAATTAATCACATTTCAAACTATTGGCAAAATTATGCCATATTTTTCTGTAAATTGTTGTTTGAATGGAAAGATAAATGACAGCTTAGTGAACATATGTACTGTATTTGTTTGTTATAACAATAAATCCATATAAAATGGAATTAACATTATTAACATTCTGTCTTTCTGTTTAGACTCAGACCAAAACCATTGTTTGTTACAGATGAGGGACATTTCAAAATAGTCTGAAAATAGTCTGAAATGCAGAATGTCATTAAATCTGTTTGATTTGCTCACACCATTACTTTTTTTGGCACAACTAACATGAACTGATGGTCGAAAGGAAAATTAGGTACCTCAGCTTTAATTTAGCGAGTGCGTTTCGGGGGAAGACACGGAGGAGACTGAGGCTCCGCAGTCCAGCTTCAGCGCTGTACATATTGTGTGCATCGGTTACGCAAAGACACGTACGCACACTAGAGCAGTGTTTTTCAACCTTTTTTGAGCCAAGGCACACTTTTTTCACTGAAAAAATCTTGCGGCACACCTCCAGGAGAAAATGTAAAAATGTATACAGTACTAATGTAAAAATATATACTGTACATACTCTGTGTGATATATAAAGTATATCTTATCTTATAATGTATACAGTATACTCTGTCGCCTATATTCACAATATACAGTTATTCTCATCAAAATGCTTAAGTCCAGGCCTTGACATTAAGCTTTATTTAATATTTCTCGATACAATTAACAAGAGTTTGGGAATAAAGTGGCACTAACTGTGTGGAAAAAAACTAAGAAAATCCACTTTCCGCCCAAATAGTCAAATAATAACTCACACAAAGAACATGCATTGTTAGTGCATGGGAAAAATTTTGGTATCCGAGCTTTAAATTCAGGAGTTTTGGATGAGGGACACGGGAGGTCCTGAACGCGAGTCCATGGTTCTGTCCGGTCCGCATGTCTGTGGTTCTGTCCACTCGACTATGGTCTGCGCTCGGTACCCAGTTCAGAAGTGCGTTCGCGAGAGCTGTTGTACAAAAATTGTACATTTCATAGTTAAACCACTACAACGCGGCCACAGCTGCCCCGGGGCAGAGCGGAGGATGTTAATCTGCAGTTCATCCAGAGTGATCATGGGCCTCTTGGCTGCATCTCTGATCAGTCTTCTCCTTGTTTGAGATGAAAGTTTGGAGGGACGGCCGGGTCTTGGTAGATTTGCAGTGGTCTGATACTCCTTCCATTTCAATATAAGTGCTTACACAGTGCTCCTTGAGATGTTTAAAGCTTGGGAAATCTTTTTGTATCCAAATCCGGCTTTAAAATTCTCCACAACAGTATCTTGGACCTGCCTGGTGTGTTCCTTTGTCTTCATGGTTCTCTCTGCGCTTTAAACAGAACCCTGAGACTATCAAAGAGCAGGTGCATTTATACGGAGACTTGATTACACACAGATGCATTCTATTTATCATCATCAGTCATTTAGGACAACATTGGATCATTCAAAGATCCTCACTGAACTTCTGGAGGGAGTTTGCTGCACTGAAAGTAAAGGGGCCGAATAATATTGCACGCCCCACTTTTCAGTTTTTTATTTGTTAAAAAAGTTTAAATTATCCAACAAATTTCATTCCACTTCACGATTGTGTCCCACTTGTTGTTGATTCATGATAAAAAATTAAAATTTTATATCTTTATGTTTGAAGACTGAAATATGGTGAAATGTTGAAAGGTTCAAGGGGGCCAAATACTTTCGCAAGGCACTGTATATAAAAAAAACAAATCCTTAGTAAAAAAAAAAATTAAATAAAAAGGTGGAACTCTTGAGACAAATGCTGTAACATATATTATTTATGTATGTTACAGTAAAGACCATTTACTGTAAAAGCTTTTTAAAAAAAGAAAACCATATATATTTATTTAAAATGTAAAAAAAAAACTCACAAATGTTGAAATCAAAGTCTGTAGCAGTTAGATATGGTCATTATTTATAGTGTCAGAGATTTGTGCGTGTACATAGCATCACATAAGAGCTATTGTTCGTTTACAAAGCTGGTCTTGACATTTGTTGACGCTCCCTGGGCGCTTTTCTCGGCGCTTGCAGCAATGGATTTCTCTGCATTAAAACAGCGCATTGGATTTGAACAATCGATGTAAATGTGATCATTTTGGCACGGTTACTTTTGTTTAACAAAGTAGCTTTAGTGAGCTATTGACCGCGGAAGTCCGAATCTGACGCTAACTTTACCACGCTTCTGCCGTGATGATGCAGCAGCCCTCACCGGCTGGGCTAAAGCTGCTGGCCGCGGGCATCTGACTCGGCTTTACTTCCTGTGTTTTCTTCCTGTTTTTTCTAATGGAGTGAAGTTGAACATTCTATTGACCCCGTTTTCTATTGATATCGAACACGTGTCTATCGCAAAATATTTCCTAATCGCTTTATCGCCCAGCCCTAATTCAGAATATAACAGACAACAGCACACCTTTACCTTATTATTTGTATTTGGCCCATTAGCGCCCCATGGGAACAATCACATTTAGTTTCATCAAAATGTTTGGAATTTTGCACATAATTCTGTTTTGCCCTCTTGATTAAAACAGTCAATGACACCAAATACTTATTTTTCCCCATTCTGTGTCTATGGCAAATGTACACCTCGCACAAACATCGAACCAGCCTCGGCAGTTTCACCGTTTTTGGCTGAAAATCGATCCACATTATCTCAACACATGTACAGTGCCTTGCGAAAGTATTCGGCCCCCTTGAACCTTTCAACATTTCACCACATTTTAGGCTTCAAACATAAAGATATAAAAAAAATATTTTTTGTCATGAATCAACAACAAGTCGGACACAATCGTGAAGTGGAACAAAATTTATTGGATAATTTAAACTTTTTTAACAAATAAAAAACTGAAAAGGGGGGCGTGCAATATTATTCGGCCCCTTTACTTTCAGTGCAGCAAACTCACTCCAGCAATTCAGTGAGGATCTTTGAATGATCCAATGTTGTCCTAAATGACTGATGATGATAAATAGAATGCACCTGTGTATAATCAAGTCTCCGTATAAATGCACCTGCTCTTTGATAGTCTCAGGGTTCTGTTTAAAGCGCAGAGAGAACCATGAAGACAAAGGAACACACCAGGCAGGTCCGAGATACTGTTGTGGACAAGTTTAAAGCCGGATTTGGATACAAAAAGATTTCCCAAGCTTTAAACATCTCAAGGAGCACTGTGCAAGCAATTATATAGAAATGGAAGGAGTATCAGACCACTGCAAATCTACCAAGACCCGGCCGTCCCTCCAAACTTTCATCTCAAACAAGGAGAAGACTGATCAGAGATGCAGACAAGAGGCCCATGATCACTCTGGATGAAGTGCAGATAACTACAGCTGAGGTGGGAGAGTCTGTCCATAGGACAACAATCAGTCATGCACTGCACAAATCTGGCCTTTATGGAAGAGTGGCAAGAAGAAAGCCATTTCCCAAAGATATCCATAAAACGTCTCGTTTAAAGTTTGCCACAAGCCACCTGGGAGACACACCAAACATGTGGAAGAAGGTGCTCTGGTCAGATGAAACCAAAATCAAACTTTTTGGCCACAATGCAAAACGATATGTTTGGCGTAAAAGACACAGCTCATCACCCTGAACACACCATCCCCACTGTCAAACATGGTGGTGGCAGCATCATGGTTTGGGCCTGCTTTCTTCAGCAGGGACAGGGAAGATGGCTAAAATTGATGGGAAGATGGATGGAGCCAAATACAGGACCATTCTGGAAGAAAACCTGTTGGAGTCTGCAAAAGACCTGAGACTGGGACGGAGATTTATCTTCCAACAGGACAATGATCCAAAACATAAAGCCAAATCTACAATGGAATGGTTCACAAATAGACGTATCCAGGTCTAGAATGGCCAAGTCAAAGTCCAGACCTGAATCCAATCAAGAATCTGTGGAAAGAGCTGAAGACTGCTGTTCACAAACGCTCTCCATCCAACCTCACTGAGCTCCAGCTGTTTTACAAGGAAGAATGGGAAAGAATTCCAGTCTCTCGATGTGCAAAACTGATAGAGACATACCCCAAGCGACTTGCAGCTGTAATTGCAGCAAAAGGTGGTGCTACAAAGTATTAGCGCAAGGGGGCCGAATAATATTGCACGACCCATTTTAAATTTTTTAATTGTTAAAAAAGTTTAAATTATCCAATACATTTTGTTCCACTTCACGACTGTGTCCCACTTGTTGATTCATGACAAAAAATTTAATTTTTATATATTTATGTTTGAAGCCTGAAATGTGGAAAAATGTTGAAAGGTTCAAGGGGGCCGAATACTTTCGCAAGGCACTGTACCATCAATAGTTGTTCATAGAATTTTGATTAGTCACATGGTCATCCAATGGAGACTATTTATATGGACACACTGACAGATTACACATGTGCTCCTGTTTACACATACAAAGTCTGATTTGAGCTAAACTTCACTCGGTTGTTCTACACCTGGGCCTACGTCACCTGAAGGTGTGACCTAGACAGACTGAGCCACAGTTTCACACGGGGAGCCAAACCAACTGATTATTTTCATTATAATTTTACGAACATTGTTCGACGGCTACAGGTGCAAATCATGGCACGCCGGCACCAACGTGCGGCGAGGGCCGTTTGATGCCGCTTGTGGCTTTAATTTCTATTAAACTCCCTTCGGCATACATCATGCAGTATTCTCGCCGGGGTCTGATTGCCAAAGCTTATCAATAAATATAATAGTACTCAATCTAAGTCAGCTGGTGTTTGTTCCTGCATCTTGACATTCTACACAATTCGAATGCAATCTTCGTTGAGTCTTCCAGATTTAATTAGTTTTAGCTGTGCAGTAAAAGAACAAATATTTATTTAAGCAGCACTGACGGAAGTCAGACATATAGGTATACTCAGGGGAGCACATAACTTTTTCAGTGACGTTCTCAGATGAGTACCAGGAGATGGTGTTTGTTACTCACTCCATTTGTTGCGTGGTTCGGAATTAGAGATTTTATACTTGCTTCTTTTTAATGCTAAAGTTTAGATCAGCTCAGATAATCCACTCAATCCAAGTAAAATAATGACTCACAGGGCTCTTTCTTGAAAATGCAAAACAAAACAAAAATCAAAACAATGTTCTGATTGATTTGTTCACCACATTTTACTTTTGGGCACAACCAACATCATTAACACTGCACAATTGTCTATAATACAAACAGCTATGCTAATAATAATCTCCCTAAATGTTATAACTAATCGCAAACCTGACAATCGATGAAAATATTCTCTGTTATTCCTTCTCCAACTTATACGGGGGCGTGAACGAGACTGGGCCGTTTATATACCTCAGGGCAACTGACGTCAGGAACAACTACAGACGTCAGAAACAACTGCTGCGCCAGTATTGGCGCCAGATTGAAAATTCAATTGTAGTAAATACAGGTCGCCTGAAGATGGCGCCTCACTGACGGTTTTAGGCAGAAAGTTGATCTTTCAACTAATTTGCACTAAAGTGATAAAATTATGACCAGGATATGTAGACAACACTATTGGATTTGAGGGTGAGTTGTCCTTTAAGAAATCCTGTGACCAAATCCCTGAACTTTCAGCCATCAGACACAAATCAAGGCAAATTGTGACATATTTCAGATCCAGCACCATAGCCAAAGAAAAGCTTGCTCAAGTGCGACAGCAGATGGGACGGCCAGCCCTGAAACTTATTAACGAGGTACCAACACGTTGGAACAGCACTTATCAGATGCCGTCAAGGCTACATGATGAGAAAGAACCAGTGTGGGTCTCTGTCTCTGGGTGAGTTTGGTCACTTTTTCATACCACCTCGACTGTGGTTCCATCTGCGCCGTACCGATACCATGACATACCTGCCTTACACTGATTGGTCGTGTCGTCGCTGGAAGCGACGTCCGACCCTTTGGTAAAACAACTCAACCCCGCCATCTTTAAAACCTGCTGCTCTGCTATGGCTACAACATGTCCTCCTCACTCCAGAGAAATGGAATCGCACAGAAAGCCCCACAAGTCAACGTCCTGGTTGGTGCACGAGGTCCACAAACTTCTCTCTTCAGGCCAAAAGAAAGAATTCAAAGGCAGCTTGAGACTCAACACGGAGGTTTCACGAGGGGGATCTCCCTGATCCCCCAGATCTGGATTTGTGACTAGTCTGTGGTAATCCTGGAAATAACTAGTTAGCTACGTATCCCGTTGGCCCAAAGCTCTCACTGAAATGTATTTACTCTAGGGCTGTCAAACAATTAAAAAAAAATTGTTGATTACTCGCACAGAAATGGTGAGTTAACTCACGATTAATCGCATTTTTAACATTCTATTTCAAATCCACTCAAAGTAGTACTAGAATTTAATATGCTGCTATCCAGAATATATAACTACAATATGTGTTTATAATATTTTGGGTGTTCATTTTGACATGTTCAGATGAATTATGTTAAAGAAACTGCTCTGAAGTGGCACCTTTTCACTTCCGCATAGAAACGCTAGGGGGGGCCAAAATGGCGGCGATGACGTAGGAGAAGGTATACACATATTTTAATCCGTTTTGTACATAATAGTGTGCAACTCTTTTAACCTTTTAGCCTTATTTGTGAGATTCAAGCTAATTAGTTGTTAGTATTAGATAGCAATATGGCCTACGTGCAGGACTCTACAAGGACTCTGATGATGACTCCATGTTATGACTATGATGTGACTGTCTCTTTGTGACACGTATGTCTTTCGATGTGTGACGTGACAATGACTATATAAACTGTGTACTGCCTTTATTCTGTCTGAGAGAAAGAAACAGAGTAAACCAGTGGAACTTGAGAGAAACTTAAATAAACTTCCAGAGTTTGGCACACCACGATCCGTCTCTGTCTGCTAAATCCTGACAGATTTGGTGGAGAATGTGCGGCTCAGTGTGTGCCATTCTCTTGATTGTTTTGAGGGAGTTTTCTTTGTTTCTTTTTTCTCGGCGTGGGAGAGCTGAGGGTGTCTGGGGCCTGGGAGCGGTCCAGCAGGCTGGAGAGGCGACCGGCTCCGGGACTCTTTTTCGCTCTCTCACTATATTTTTTTTGTGTCCTGTTTTTTTGGACTGAGCGTTTAAAATTGTTTTCCCATGTCCACATTCCGGGGATTTTTGACGTGCGATTGGTCTCTGCTGATGGAAACTAGTTCCCGGTACTAGTGAGCGCTGGTTCATGATCTGGAGACCTGGTTGGATGTGGAAAAGCTGATATTTGGTGGACTTCTGACTGTGCCTGGGCCCTGTTCAACAAAAGGTAAGAGCGGACACCTGTTTATTCAAAGTCTGCTAATTGAGTGAACTAAATTATGGTCTGTTTTGAGGTCTGCCAAATGTCTAATATCTATAGATAAGATTAAAAACAGGTTCGCTACCTGATAAGTGTTGGCCATAAAGTGAGTGAAGGATCCATAAAGTGAAAAGTGTTGGCCATTAAAGTGTATAGGATCCATATAAAGTGTAAAGGCCATAAGTGAGGATCCATAAGTGAAACCATGGTGTAAAATTAAAAAGCAATAAAAAGGGAAACGTGTTAAGGAGGCCTTTTGTCACAAAAAGTTTTGTAATTAACCAATTCCAGGCTTGATAAATGACAAAAGTAAAGAAGCAACAATATTTCAGTGATCACGGTTTAAATTACATACAGAAAAAGGGAGTTTTTTGTTTTTTAGTTTGTTTTTGGAGTGAACAGAGTTCCCCGGAGAATGCAGAGTTTTATCTAAAGTTGAGCTATGAGAGCTTTCGTGAGTTATTTACATTTTTTGCCGAGTTATATCTACAGTTAAGCTATGAGAGGGTTGTATCCAACAGTTGTTTTTGTTTTTTAGAAAGAGATTTTGAGTTTAAATTAGTTTGCTACCTCAATAAAATAGAAGCGTAAACGTTAAAGACAAGAGTGCCTTTTGTTACAAGTGTGGAAAGTGGCCATTTCTAGACTTGGATGACAAAAGTTTAAAGAACAACATCAGTTATATTCGCTTTAAAAAGTAATCTTGAAAGTTATTCTTCTTTCTGTTTTTGCATTTTTGCTAAAACACTGCTTTCTGCCTGTGTGCGCCGCACTATCTTGCTGCCGTTGTCAGGGAAACGGCCCCCTCCTTTGCTGCTCTGGCTCTGAATCAGAGCTACTGCTTTTAGGATTTTGGCTTTTCATAGTAGTTATTCCGTTAAATTTGCTAAATTTGTAATTGAACATTGTGTTAGACACAGTTAAACGTTTTTAAACACCATTTAGTGAATAGAAGTTTTGAATTAGTATGTTTTTGAAACCCAAATATTAGTGCTAAATTCTTTTTAGACCTAACATATTTCTAGATTCCATTCTTTTAAATCTGCTGCTTATTTCTTAACTGTTTGTGAGTTGTGTTTGTTTTCATGTTTTTATTTTAGTTACAAAAGCCGTTTTTCAAACATTTAAATTAGAATCTGTGTTAAAAGTGATTATTGATTATAGACTTCGTCTAAAAAGAAAGAGGGAATTAGGAATTAGCTGTAAAAGTATTATATTATTAAGTTAAACTACCCAATTCACATGCAAGTGGCGACTTTTTGTTTTTGTTTTGACTACACGCCTGACCTTACTGCTGCTGATGCCACAGCAGAGGAGACTGGCTCTAAAATGTGCAAGATAATTAAACACACAGTACAAAAGTACATAATACATTTTTTAAAGTTTAAAAGGTTGTTTGTTTTGAGTATAATTGTTGTTTTCATAACTTCTTTAGTTTCTGGTCCTAAAAATGTCATCATTAGTAAGATAATAAGTAATCTTTATTTATATAGCGCATGTGGGAAAACCCAGAGCGCTCCAAAATTGTTTTGACTTTAGGGAGAAAAACAATCTCATTCACATACTGATACATATCTGTTGTTTTTAAATTGGCCGTCTCAAGGATTGTTTTTCAGACTCTGCCACACTGTACGAGAGGTCACTGCTGGACACTGGACAGCGCAACGCCCACCCAGCCACAGGCCACAGAGCTAAGAGCAAAGGGCAACAATGCCACCTCTACGCCCCTCCCCCCACTACAGAAGTAAGTGGGAGTGAGACCGGGGCCATGAAAGTGGAGGTTTCTGGAGGCAGTGATGGGTGGAGGCCTCAGGTAGAGACCTAGAGGCAGTTTAAAGTGTGTCCACGTGGTTACAACACCACAGTGTGACCTTTGACACCTGCAGGTGGTTCGAGGAGTCTGGAGACACAACCCCAAAATTCACACCATACACACACACACACACACACACACACACACATACATTCATACACTCACACATTCACATTTACATATAGATACATGAAAAAGTAGAACATGAGAAAAAAGCATTTTAAAAGTTTACTCCAATGTAAACATATTTTTAATTGTCTATCACTTGAATCTTTATTTGAATCAGTATTTTTTGAGACCAGAAATGTTCATTTGAATTCTATATTGTCATGGACTAATTGACCTCTGTCCTGACACTTTTTATTTGTTGATTTTGTACTGTGTGAAGTAATTACATTGATTAGAATTAGATCTGATAAAAACACAAATTAGAGAAGTAAACTGAATCATTGCGCTTGCTTTTTGTCTGAGGGACATTAGCAACAGCATGAATAGAAATTGTGTTAAAGTAGAATCAAAGTGACTTAACCATAGAGAGTAACTATTGCATAACAAGCTGTGTACAGGAACTGTGACACTGCACCATTGACCAGAAGTGCATCGCAAATGACCTGATGCGCTTCAAGTGAAAAGACTGTATCTGGAGATCCTGATGTGCATCTGGAGAGACCAAAACCATGGCTTGGACCCTACTGATGTCCAAGATGACATCTCTCGAAATATGACCTGACCTGATGACGACTGAGACTCACCCTCAGGGGAACCTGAGGAACCTGAGGACCCTGAGAGATAAAACTGGGGAGTGATGTTTATATTATTGAAATCATACCACTGATGAGTGCTAAATGAGAGAGATACTCATGATTCTTTCTTTTGTTTTTGTTTGTCCCTAGCTTCTGGACATCTGATGATCTATTGGACACAGCCATTTGCAGAACAAGAACCAGCCAAAGAAAACGTCTATTGCCGATGCTATTGCTACAACCAGAACCACAACTGTGACAAATGCAATATACATGTTAAGTATTCAGACATTTGACAGACAAAAACTTTGACTTTTTAGTCTGGGAGACTGAGCAACTGTTAAAATGTTTTAAAATGATAAAGTATGAGTATTGTAGCGTTTAAGTAGATGTTAAATAGTAGTAAAATAGAATAGAATTGTCCTTCCTTTGTTTTTCATAAACACATTTCCACATAAGAGTTAAAATAGTACCATACAATGTTATCCTTTTGATAGAGCAGCTAAAATATTAGAATCAGAATCATGTTACAGCCATTAAAAGTGACAGAAGTCACAAATTAGGAATATGCCTTTGTTCTAGCTGCAACCGAGCTTTGGAGTTAAAAAATAGTGTAGAAATAGGAATAGATAAATGCATCAACCATAAGATAGAGATTATTTGTAGCCAGTGCTAATATCAAATGGTAGAGGGACCATTTCACAAGCATTTACTTCAAAAATAGATAAAGTTCATTACAGTTTTATGAACAGTTTTATTAGATACTTGTCAAATTCACTTGTGTTCAGACACCTGTGAATGTTGACAATACAAAAAGTTCATATGAGTGTAGTCTAGATTAATGCCTAGATCAATGAGATAGATTAGAACCAACAGAGATTCAAAAGCATTTAAAAGCATTTTGATGTATTTGGGTATAGCCCAAAAACACAATAGTAGATATTTAGATATTGAGAAGTTTAAAAAGCTGTAGATTCACCAGCACAGATTAGAATCAAACACCATTGTAGAATAACTGACCCCAACCCCAAACCTGCTAAAATAGATTAGCTCTTGTAAGGATAATACTAATTTGATTAATGATGTTCATTCATCCCAAACTGCCTGACAATAATATCTTTAGATAATAAAAAGTAATAAATCACTGACCACTATAGAAGTGTAAATGTTGACCATTTGCCTTACTGTGTTCACAGTTTTATTCCTGAGAATGAGAATAGACATGGAGCAAAATCCCACTGACAATAATCCACTGATAATGAGAGTATAATACCACAGAGAGATTTATTAGATTAAAATGTATGTTTAAGAATATGGCTCAATAGAAGCAAATATGCAAACATATTTGTAAATAGATTAGAATAGTTTTAAACTATAGTGAATCATCAAAGTAAAGTACACAGTCTAAGATTAAAAAGTGAAAATAATACAGTGAAATAAGTGAAGTGTAAACAATTATCATTAGAATAATAGTAGAGTAATAAAAGTTAAATTAGCTTCTAAATTGAGACTCAGCTCGTTTTTGTCTGTGTTTTGACTGAATCTGCTGAGTTCTTGTGTGTCCAATAGTGTTTGTTTGTTTTTATTTTTGTTGTTTTTTGTTTGTTTATTTACTTTGTTTATGTTTGTTTGTTTTTTCCCAGGATAGAGGATAAAATCCACTGATATTGATTTTATGATTATGAGTTTAATGCATACATTTTCTTTGTTTTTAATAATTTTTTAAAGTTTTTTTTAGGATTTTTTTTTTTCTTTTTCCACTTTATTGATTGATCAAATTGAGTGATCACATGTGATTATGTGATCAAAGGGGAGGGTGTTAGTATTAGATAGCAATATGGCCTACGTGCAGGACTCTACAAGGACTCTGATGATGACTCCATGTTATGACTATGATGTGACTGTCTCTTTGTGACACGTATGTCTTTCGATGTGTGACGTGACAATGACTATATAAACTGTGTACTGCCTTTATTCTGTCTGAGGGAAAGAAACAGAGTAAACCAGTGGAACTTGAGAGAAACTTAAATAAACTTCCAGAGTTTGGCACACCACGATCCGTCTCTGTCTGATTCATCCCTGACATAGTGTTGGGCAAGTTAGCTAACTCTACTTGATATCATAAAACATGCTAACAAGGCTAATATTCGTTTTTACATTATGCCAGTCTCACTTTGGTTGCCTTAGATTTATTTACCACAATGTACATTGTAATATTCAAAAATGCTAACACCTATTAACGGTTTAATTAGCATTTTTATCAATGATTGCATCACATGTAGTCTATGTTTTCAACTTCTGCAGCTTTTTGTTCATAAAAGTAAAATATTTATTTAATTCAAGTTATTTTGATTAGCATTTATGGATATTACAATGTACATTGTGGTAAATAAATCTAAGGCAACCAAAGTGAGACTGGCATAATGTAAAAACGAATATTAGCCTTGTTAGCATGTTTTATGATCAAGTAGAGTTAGCTAACTTGCCCAACACTAGTTTGCTTGAATCTCACAAATAAGGCTAAAAGGTTAAAAGAGTTTCACACTATTATGTACAAAACGGATGAAAATATGTTTATGCCTTGTTCAGATGACAGTGAAACTTCCTACAGGTTCCAGCTAAGACTGCTGCTGCTGCTGTGAGATACCCTTCTCCTACGTCATCGCCGCCATTTTGGCTCCCCCTAGCGTTTGTGAAAAGGTCCGACTTCAAAGCTGTTTTTTTAACATAATTAATCTGAACATGTCAAAATGAACACCCGAAATATTATAAACACATATTGTAGTTATATATTCTGGATAGCAGCATATTAAATTCTAGTACTACTTTAAATTGAAGTTAAATGAGATCATCAAATGTAATGACACATTGTCATTCATACCAAATGTACTTAAATCTGTTAGATTTGCTCACAACCTTTTGCTTTTGGACACAACCAAAATTAGCTGTTAATGAAAGGGGGAAATTTACGTACCCCAGCTTTAAAGCCACCCTATGTAATTTTTACAGCTGCTCCATGTGAAAAAACATGTTAACTAATAACAAATGTGACCTTTTTAAGAATATTTGCCTCCACCATGTTTTTTTAATTGTATTCATAGGCTTAGAATTGAACTTATAAGGCCCAGTCCCAATACCCACACTGCACCCTACACACCTCTACGAAGTGTGCATTTGTTCGAAGTGCACACCAGGGTTGGAGTGCGCAGGTTGCAAGTGTGCAAAAAAGGCAGAATTGGGACAGTGCACACTGAGAACAGGTTACGTCATCGACTCGTCAAGAGATGGTCATTTTCAGACCTAAACTTTATAAACATTAAAGGTAATTTTGTCTGATCCTTTGGGAAACAAAATGAATTGCTTCACACACGTTAAAATACATGTATATTAGTTGTTTTTAATTAGAGATAGCTGTATAATTTTAAGTTAAATGTGGGTAACTAACTATCTGGTCAGTTTTTATACATTCTAAGATTATTGTACTAAGTGTAAAGTTTAAATTGAATGTTATATAAACGCTTGTTTTAAAAAGTTATTAAATTGTTAAAACACAATGTCCGTAATTCTTCATCAGGCGTTTATGCTTCTTTCCAAGTAACATAGCAAAACTTATTTACACACATACTGCATATATATTTCAAAGTTTATATATAAATGCATTTTCCCGACGTTTTGGTGTGTACCGCAGAGAATTATGGGCAATATCCTTCGCCAGAGTGCGCATAGATGCAGGCTACGGCGAAGTGTGGATCAGGGGCGCAAAGGGGGCGGGGCCAAAGACCTCCCTGGAGAATTGGGACACCCTACACACTCGCACACTTTATCGGGAACGCGCAAATGAGGGGCGCGAGGGTGGAAGTGCGAGTATTGGGACGGGGCCTGTGTCTCCATGAGAGAGGAGGACTATCCGTGTAAATGCGCCATCTTGAAAACCGGTGGTGGATAAGAACAAAAAGCGAGAAACGCGTTTTTGTTTCACATAAGCTACTGATATTGATTTCACCGTGCCTTCACAATTTGGAAGAAGGAACCATGGAGGACCACAGTTATACAAAAGAACCACAGAGGACCACAGTTATGTAAAAGAACGATCGAAACAACAATCTTTTAGATAAATAATTATTTAGAAGTCCAGCGTCATAGCAGCGAAGTGTCAACATCGCAAACCACACGCACAAAGACAGCGTTAACAACAGGAGGTACGTCGTGTATTTTGTACACAACAGACTCACACGTGAACAATACGTAACTTTTTCACACTGACAATGGGTACGAGGCAGAATCTGCAACACAGTCTCAGGATGTTCTGACCCGATCCGAGCGCAGTCCAACTACTATGTCACAAGTTTCAACTAAACTTATTCAGGGGCAAGCATCAAAAAAAACACACAGAATCCCCACAAAACGATCGGCAGGATAATGTATCAACAGCGTGAGTGAATGTTCTGTTTTTCTTACCTGGTGATGCAGATAGGGTGCTGTGGCTAACGCTAATGCTAACATGAGCTTTGCCATGTCCTGCTGCTGTGTATATCTCCTGCTTCTTTGATCACCACAGTTTTAACCTCACACAGACTTTATTCCTCCATGTGTCTCTTCTCTTCACACCGCGTTTGTAAAACTATATGGTAACACTTTACATTAGGGGCCGGTAAGTCCATGGTACTTACAGTGGTACTTCTAGGTACTTATTGTGGTACTTACAGAGGTACTTACAGTGGTACTTACAGAGGTACTTACAGTGGTACTTATTGTGGTACTTACAGAGGTTCTTACAGTGGTACTTATTGTGGTACTTACAGTGGTACTTCTAGGTACTTATTGTGGTACTTACAGAGGTACTTACAGTGGTACTTATTGTGGTACTTACAGAGGTACTTACAGTGGTACTTATTGTGGTACTTACAGTGGTACTTCTAGGTACTTATTGTGGTACTTACAGAGGTACTTACAGTGGTACTTATTGTGGTACTTACAGAGGTACTTACAGTGGTACTTACAGAGGTACTTATTGTGGTACTTACAGAGGTACTTACAGTGGTACTTATTGTGGTACTTACAGTGGTACTTCTAGGTACTTATTGTGGTACTTACAGAGGTACTTACAGTGGTACTTATTGTGGTACTTACAGAGGTACTTACAGTGGTACTTATTGTGGTACTTACAGAGGTACTTATTGTGGTACTTACAGAGGTACTTACAGTGGTACTTATTGTGGTACTTACAGTGGTACTTATTGTGGTACTTACAGAGGTACTTACAGTGGTACTTATTGTGGTACTTACAGTGGTACTTCTAGGTACTTATTGTGGTACTTACAGTGGTACTTATTGTGGTACTTACAGAGGTACTTACAGTGGTACTTATTGTGGTACTTACAGAGGTACTTATTGTGGTACTTACAGAGGTACTTACAGTGGTACTTATTGTGGTACTTACAGTGGTACTTATTGTGGTACTTACAGTGGTACTTCTAGGTACTTATTGTGGTACTTACAGTGGTACTTATTGTGGTACTTACAGAGGTACTTACAGTGGTACTTATTGTGGTACTTAGAGGTACTTACAGTGGTACTTATTGTGGTACTTACAGTGGTACTTCTAGGTACTTATTGTGGTACTTACAGAGGTGCTTACAGTGGTACTTATTGTGGTACTTACAGAGGTACTTACAGTGGTACTTATTGTGATAATTCTAGATACAGCTGTAACTTAGTAATTCAAGGATACTACAGCATTATTCCTATGTAGTAAATGTGGTACTTCTACATACATACATACAGAGGTCATTTGTAGGATTGTTTGACTATAAAACATAAAACAACATTATGTAAAACAAACGTCTTTATTAATATGGAATAAGTAGCACAGAAAGGACAGTATAAATACATTTAATGCATATTTCAAAACAAGTTTCAAGGACAAGGGAAACACTGCAAGAACTAGGTACCCAACCCAAGTAACAAGAATTACACATTAACACACCAGTAAGACTTGGCAGCAAGTACCAGGTACTTGGCAGCAAGTACCAGGTACTTGGCAGCAAGTACCAGGTACTTGGCAGCAAGTACCAGGTACTTGGCAGCAAGTACCAGGTACTTGGCAGCAAGTACCAGGTACTTGGCAGCAAGTACCAGGTACTTGGCAGCAAGTACCAGGTACTTGGCAGCAAGTACCAGGTACTTGGCAGCAAGTACCAGGTACTTGGCAGCAAGTACCAGGTACTTGGCAGCAAGTACCAGGTACTTGGCAGCAAGTACCAGGTACTTGGCAGCAAGTACCAGGTACTTGGCAGCAAGTACCAGGTACTTGGCAGCAAGTACCAGGTACTTGGCAGCAAGTACCAGGTACTTGGCAGCAAGTACCAGGTACTTGGCAGCAAGTACCAGGTACTTGGCAGCAAGTACCAGGTACTTGGCAGCAAGTACCAGGTACTTGGCAGCAAGTACCAGGTACTTGGCAGCAAGTACCAGGTACTTGGCAGCAAGTACCAGGTACTTGGCAGCAAGTACCAGGTACTTGGCAGCAAGTACCAGGTACTTGGCAGCAAGTACCAGGTACTTGGCAGCAAGTACCAGGTACTTGGCAGCAAGTACCAGGTACTTGGCAGCAAGTACCAGGTACTTGGCAGCAAGCAAGTACCAGGTACTTGGCAGCAAGTACCAGGTACTTGGCAGCAAGTACCAGGTACTTGGCAGCAAGTACCAGGTACTTAACAGCAAGTACCAGGTACTTAACAGCAAGTACCAGGTACTTAACAGCAAGTACCAGGTACTTAGCAGCAAGTACTAGATACTTAGCAGCAAGTACTAGGTACTTAGCAGCAAGTACTAGGTACTTACCATAGGAACTGGCCCATAATAAGACAAATTACTTTAACATACGTACCAGTGATAACACCAGTAATTATACAGTAAGTACCAGGTAATTACCATAGGGACTGGCCCATAATAAGACAAAGGACTTTAACATACGTACCAGTGATAACACCAGTAATTATACAGTAAGTACCAGGTAATTACCATAGGAACTGGCCCATAATAAGACAAAGGACTTAACCATAAGTACCAGTGATAACTCCAGTAATTATACAGTAAGTACCAGGTAATTACCATAGGGACTGGCCCATAATAAGACAAAGGACTTTAACATAAGTACTAGTGATAATACCAGTAATTATACTGCAAGTACCAGGTACTTACCGGTAAGTACCATGTACTTACCATAGGAACTGGCCCATATTAAGACAAATAACTTCAATACAAGTACTTAGGATAACACCAGTAATTATACAGCAAGTACCAGGTACTTACCATAGTACTGGCCCACTGGCCACAAAGGACTTTAACAAATTTGACCAGCATCTAGTGTGTGTATCCATTATTTTAAACCGACATGCAAACACAAACATGGTGTAAAAGGATAGTTGAATAGTTGTGAGCCCACAACGGTGTAGACTTTGGTTCAGTTTTAGTAAATTTGCCAAGTTCACATCTCTGATGAGCATAAATCACATCAAAAGCACACAATGACCACACGCCTCGCTGACCGCGATTGCTCATAAAAGCGAGCACAGAGCACGCACGGGGACATGAGCACCTACCTGGTCAGTTAAGCCTCCACCAAACGGTAAATTATAGCTATCCGTTACCTTTATAGGTTGGCTTGCACTCATATTTCATGCCGCTATTGTCCAATACTAATTATCATTGGAAAACCTACATTAGATTCGGTGCTCATGTCTCATGCACAGGTGCGCTGCGTCAATGCAACTTTGTAGCGTAGGCTGATGCATTAGCCCGCTGCCCATCACTACTTCATGAATCCAAGCGGCAATAAAGGTAAACATGCAATTTAGTGTATTGGCCTACTGTCCGTGGCTCAACCAGTGCAGTTTATGCCCTCCCCCCTCCTGTTTTTATATTGCAGAATTAGATGAGTCATGTGAATTATATTTTCCCACGTCAAAATGGTGAATTTCCATGAAAGGCGACAGATTTGCATGCATGTTTGATGCATGCTCTGTCTGATTCTTCTGCTTTTGATGACTGTTGTCAGCCAGGGGAAAAGAGCACTGGCTTGTGGACTTTAGAAAACCATTCAGTCATCATTCTTCACTCCACCGCCATGGCATTGTTCAAAGTTTGCCTCTGCAAGAAAAAGGTAAAATACATGTTGAAAAATTATTAGCCAGGACTGTAGCCAAGATTTTACAAATACTAAGGTTCAGTTCCTGTGCTCATTAAACATTTACCTTTACCTACAATAAATAAATCCATGGCTACAACCATGCATTTATTAACAGCATGTGGACATCATTATTACTTACTTTTTTTTGTGCTCATTGTTGTTGTTCTCTCGACCTGATAATTAAAAGCAGAACATGTGTTAACAACCTCGACTTTATTAGCATATTAATATTTAATATTGTTAATCTGATCAAGTTTTTTTAGAAAGTTTGCATTAGCGACAATGACAGACCGCGCTGAGCATTCTGAGGCCTACTTTTGTAAAGTGTCCTGACTGGTTCATTGGCCCACATTCACACACGGTCTTTCAAACACAGACTGAAGCCAGTTGGGTAACACTACTACTATAGTAATATTATGTGCGTTGCTACATAGACAATTCGTTTATGCTCTCATATCATTGTGCTTTTGGTACAATCATAGTTACTGTCTGGTGTTGCTCCTCTGACTAGCGGTTCAGAGGGCATATGCCTCCGTGAAGTAACACCTGTGATAAAAAGTACAGACAAGAGCACATGCGTTGAGCTGCGTTTACTTCAAGAGGATTGATTCTTCCTCATTTGCAATCAATCAGAAAATGTACATTTACTTTTACATTTTTTTCCATATCCACAATAACACGAACTAAATCCATTTTTAACAAGAGCTTTTACATTAAATTAATTACTGTTTTTTAATATTTGAATTTACAAAAAAAAACAAAGAAATAGTCTCAATTATTCTCGGTGCTTGTGTACTAATTTAAATGTCCACAAGGTGGCACCAGACTCAGAACTGGACCATGTGCTTTTTTGCACTTACAATACTGTCTACTGATAATTGTTTAAACAATCAAATAAACTCAACAAAACAGTATTACATGAAATAAGTTTCATAAATGTTCACAAATGCCACTACTCATGTGGTTCTTGTACCATAAAGTGGTGGGGTTCAAGTTTATCCACGTCGCAATTTCCCTACCATGACCATTAGCTTCGCAGGTTAGCATAAAAAAAAAACGAGACACATATTCACACAAACCATCACACAAACTTCACTCTACACATTACCACGGTTCACAATACACTCCTAAGACACCTGATAACTCTAACAATTGGCATCAACATGTGTTTTTAACGTTTTACCAACCTGTGATAAAAAGTACAGACAAGAGCACATGCGTTGAGCTGCGTTTACTTCAAGAGGAGTGATTCTTCCTCTGCAGCGCTCAGTCTACTTTCTACCCACTCTGCGCGATATGCGCCAACTACTGGTCACGGGAGGAACTGCACTTAAAACAATATAGAGATTGTAGTAATCACATGAATAGCTACTAAACAAACAAAAATAAAGTTCTCAATAACAAAATAAAAATGAGGGGTGCCTGTTAATCATTTTGCTCTATTTCCAAGCCTCTACACTCTCCCCCACTTAATTTAAATGTCTCCTGTTAAGTACCTGGTACTTGCTGTTAAGTACCTGGTACTTGCTGTTAAGTACCTGGTACTTGCTGGTAAGTACCTGGTACTTGCTGGTAAGTACCTGGTACTTGCTGGTAAGTACATGGTATACTATATAATTACTGGTATTATCACTAGTACTTATGGGTAAGTCCTTTGTCTTATTATGGGCCAGTTCCTATGATAAGTACCTGGTACTTGCTGTATAATTACTGGTGTTATCACTGGTACTTATGGTGAAGTCTTTGACATATTACCAAGTCATTTGTATGTGGCCAAGTCCTTTGTCTGTGGCTAGTACTGTGCTGCCAAGTACCTGGTACTTGCTGCCAAGTACCTGGTACTTGCTGCCAAGTACCTGGTACTTGCTGCCAAGTCTTACTGGTGTGTTAATGTGTAATTCTTGTTACTTGGGTTGGGTACCTAGTTCTTGCAGTGTTTCCCTTGTCCTTGAAACTTGTTTTGAAATATGCATTAAATGTATTTATACTGTCCTTTCTGTGCTACTTATTCCATATTAATAAAGACGTTTGTTTTACATAATGTTGTTTTATGTTTTATAGTCAAACAATCCTACAAATGACCTCTGTATGTATGTATGTAGAAGTACCACATTTACGACATAGGAATAATGCTGTAGTATCCTTGAATTACTAAGTTACAGCTGTATCTAGAATTATCACAATAAGTACCTAGAAGTACCACTGTAAGTACCTCTGTAAGTACCACAATAAGTACCTCTGTAAGTACCACAATAAGTACCTAGAAGTACCACTGTAAGTACCACTATAAGTACCACTGTAAGTACCTCTGTAAGTACCACAATAAGTACCACTGTAAGTACCTCTGTAAGTACCACAATAAGTACCACTGTAAGTACCTCTGTAAGTACCACAATAAGTACCTAGAAGTACCACTGTAAGTACCACAATAAGTACCACTGTAAGTACCTCTGTAAGTACCACAATAAGTACCACTGTAAGTACCTCTGTAAGTACCACAATAAGTACCACTGTAAGTACCTCTGTAAGTACCACAATAAGTACCTAGAAGTACCACTGTAAGTACCACTATAAGTACCACTGTAAGTACCTCTGTAAGTACCACAATAAGTACCTAGAAGTACCACTGTAAGTACCTCTGTAAGTACCACAATAAGTACCTAGAAGTACCACTGTAAGTACCATGGACTTACCGGCCCGTAATGTAAAGTGTTACCAACTATATAATAATAGATCCATGGTAAAACTCAGTAGAGCCTCTGTGTAGGGTGCTGCTGTCTGAACGCGATCTTGTTTACATGTTGGCTCCACGCGTCTGTCAAGTGCCCAAGAAATTTGGAGAGATCCGTTCATTTATCAAACTAAAGTATTCTTTCCTTGGCAGTCTGGTGAAAGACTGAGAGTTGAGGAGCACTGTCAAACCGTATAGGCAAAAGTCTCCTTAACTCTACAGGCACCCGTACTCAAATCTCAATATTAACCAGATGCATCAACGTCATCCAGTCACGTGATTGTGAATGAGCTTACGGCGGAAGTATCGGAAACTAGCATTGCTGCGAGAGCAAAACGGACTACAACTCTTAAAAACGGAGCTTCCTCTCCTAAATTGAGAAGTGGCTGCTTCAAGCAATGTTCGATTACGTTATAGGTAGAAGTAGGACATCAAGTCAGGGCTCACAAAGAGTGGTATTTGGAGAAGTTAAGGATTGCCTAACTGGATGTTGACCCGTACCTTCTCCTCCCAGTCAATTTTATCGATTAAATAAAATGTCTATTTTTGCCCGAATTCACCCTACATGATCTTTATCATTATCGTTAACAATGCATCCCCTCACACTGGAGCAGATTTATATGTACATTTTGCTGGTAGCATTAGCAATAGTCCACTTTTCTGTGGCTTTTCTATCTACAGCCAAACATGATACGTACTGACGGAGAGGAAAATAGTGAAACACGCAATTGACTTAAAAGATAAAAATGTCCAATGTTGCAGCGCACATACAGGACAGAAGTAAGAGACACGTTTGACATGTGTCATTGCCCTCCAAATTAATGGAAATAAAATAAATACAAACTTGTGATTGCTTTATCTTGTAAAAAGCGTTCACTGCACTTGGATGGGTCCCAGTCCTTTTGGTTGATTGCCGCTGGCCATCGTCGTCTTCTGTCTTCATGACGAGCAGGTATCAGATAAAAAAGCTTATGTCCATGCCTGTTGGTATAATCAACCGCACTGCAAAATGTCACAGTTTTGGCTGTAATGCGCTGAAACAGGTTGTTTTGGTCAGGTGTCCGTAGGCTCGCAGTTAGACTTCTGCCGTCTGTCATGGAGAGTGGGCGTGGCCGTCACATGCAAGGGGTCAATATGAGACTGCAATATAAGTTCTCAACACTAGAGGCACTAGAAATTACACAGTGTACCTTTAATTCAGAGAGTTTTGTTTAGTTTCAGGAGGAGACACAGGCACTTCTGCTGTGTATTTCCGTACATAGGTTACGCACAGGTTGCAAAGACACGAACACAACATGCAGAGAAGAATAGTTTCGTGGCATGTATGGTCTTATATGACCATGTTACCGCGGCGCCATTCGCTCACAGCCGCTCACAGCTGTTTTGTTGTTAGCGGCTCACAGTCAGAGCGGCCGCGGAGAAGGCGGACTTCAGTTCATCGCAAACAACAGCCCTGCGGTCACGCACGTATTCTTTTAAAACTTGAATTCCCAGAGGGTCTACCTGCTCTGATGCCATCTCACACACATTCAGGTGTGTGAGAGTGACATTTAGGATAAATGGGCGGGTCATTTGGACATGCGTTAATTTTTTTTTTGTACGCGTTAATGAGTTAACGCAATCATTTTGACAGCCCCTTACTAACAGTAAGCTAGCTACATTTAGCTTCATTTAGATATCAATAGCAAGTCCTACCTGTACTACTGTGCTCTATCTCGTATTATCTGCAGTATTCACGTGTTGCCATTCTGTTTTGTGCTTGTACTTAAGTTGTTGTGTGTATATTTGTTTGATCGAGTTTTTATGAAACAAGGAAGAGAATGCGTTTCGGGTCGCAGATTGTGACCAATCACAGCGCACCACTAGCCCCCACTTTCGTGAGAAATCTACAGCTGTCCCTGTTAGCATAGACGGCTGAGTTAGCACAACAAGCAGTAACCTGTTACTGCTTACACAGCGAAACAGCCATCCAAAAGAAAGTCCCGTTCCTCCGCACTTCCCGGTTATATCGTTCTATGGCAATCCAAATGTATTTATTATCCTTATTGGGAGACGCTAGTTCCGTCTACAACATTGGGTGTGTGTGGGGGGCAATAGCTTCGTGGGTGCGGGGAGGGGAGCAGAAAGAGCGAGGCCAGCGAGTCTGCTGCTTCAAAATCCCAAAGTCAGTTAGTGCAGCTTTAACATTCTCCTCATCTGGACCTGGTTTCAGACATACGTACTTTGGACTTTGTAAACTGTTGGTTTTGCACTTTTCTTTTGTTTTTAATAAATCTGTGATTGTATCAAGAGTTTGTTTCATTCATTTGTCTGTACACGTGCAGAAAAGTTACAATTTCCTACCATATACTTATGTACTTTATGTACTACATACATTATATTTGTCAGTAAATCCGTATAACCTTGGTAAATTTATGAACAACGATGGAGACATTTGGTAAATACATAAAAGTTTAATTTTTGGTCAAAATTAATGTTTAGGCATATGACAAGCGACGCATCGGATAGCCCTCGTGCCGCCCTCCGGGCGGCACGGTGGCTGAGTGGATAGCACTCTCGCCTCTCAGCAAGAAGGTCCTGGGTTCGAATCCCGGCCGGACCAGGGCCTTTCTGAGTGGAGTTTGCATGTTCTCCCCGTGTCTGCGTAGGTTTCCTCCGGGTGCTCCGGTTTCCCCTACCACTAAAAATATGTCCAATAGTTCTGGCATGCGCCTCCTGTACTGGCCCCGCTCCCATCTCTGTGTGGAGTGAGACAAATGCCCAACATTAACAATTGTAAACCGCTTTGAGACTCAGATCTGCAGTGAAAAGGCGGTATATAAATAAAACTTACTTACTTACTTACTTACTCCTCTGCAACTAGGGGTGTGACGATACTTTCTCCCGCGATTCGATTATCAATATGCCTTTGCCTTTTTTTTATTATTAATTTTTTTATTATTTTTTTTGAATTGGTATCAATACTTTATATATATGGCTACATTACGCATCTCCATTCCATTTATCATGAGATAAAGTGTATTTTTTGTTTTATTTATGCCATAAATTGGCATATTGTATATTTCTGACAAATATATCGATAATCGTCATATCGTGATAAAATCGTTATCGTGATAATATTGTGAGCTTTGTATCGTGTATCGTATCGTGTGGTACCCTTAGGTTCCCACACCTATCTGCAACCACTGCTACACAGGCTGCTGTTGCTACAGCATCACATAAAAGCTATTGTTCGTTTACAAAGCCGGTATGGACATTAGTTGACGTTCCCTAAGCGCTTTTCTCTGCACTTGCAGCAAAAGATTTCTCTGCATTAAAACAGCGCATTGGATTTGAACAATCGCTGTAAATGTGATCATTTTGGCAGAGTTACTTTTGTTTAACAAAGTAGCTTTCGTGCTATTGACCACGGAAGTCCAAATCTGACGCTAGCTTTACCACGCTTCTGCCGTGATGATGCAGCAGCCCACGCTGGCTGGACTAATGCTGCTGGCTAATGCTTCAGGCTAATGCCGGTTGTTTTGGTGCTTTCTCCTGGCGTCAGAGTCTGCCCTAGCTAGCCAATCGGCGCCGGGTTAACTCAAGTCCCACCGTGGCCAGACAGAGTACCAAGCATGGAGGAGGGACTCAGTTGGGCCCCGTGCAATTTGATGACATAATGACCTATCGCAATATGCCAGTATAACAAAAATCTCTATCGGTGGACACATTTTTATCGCATACCCCTTACACTGTTTATATCGCCCAGCCCTATTCTCATCTATGCTAATTTCTTGAAAGGCAATTCTGCAAGTGACGTTGTTTCCTAATGGTCATTTGGTCTTATTGGCATGTAATAGAGAGGTTCTAGTTGACAAAATAGTCCTCGTTTTGGATAGTTTATGTTTGGAGGCTAACGCACAGAGTAGTTGCCGAAGAGTTAGCGTATCTGTTTCCTAAGTTGGACACTTCGGGCTTAAAAAAGGCACCGGTTACCCACTTCAACGGGCTATAAAAACATAAACTTAACTATTTCGCGAACGTTACTAGCATAAAACGGAAGTTAAAAGTGTTAGCTTTCGAACTATATATATGAATAATACCTTATTTAAATGTGGTTTTCTATATGCTGTTGAAAAGACAAAAAACATCAATGTTTTGGCTAACCGGAACTATTATCCTGAGTCGGACTCCTCAGTTCCGGAGTTTGTACAGATTCCACTCGAATAGATCCATGGTTCCATCGCTCTCTCACGGCTCCGCGGCGCTGGCGCATGGGCTCCGAAATGACTATATTTCAACAGTTTGCATTAACTTTGGGTAGTGCTAACTGGTTAGCACAAAGATCTTGTCTTTAATAACAATTTTCCCCTGGTCATTTTTTAAAATAAAATTTTTAAATATATTTTTTACACTCATAAAATGCCACAAACACTTGAATTGTTTTATAATTTTAGGATTAAAGTTTCTAAATTCTTCTTTCCCCCAACTAGAAAACTTAATATAGGTAGCATTCACTGTAGTACCCAATTAACAAAAATAGAAATAAAAAGTATTAAATTATGGTATTAAAATGTTAGCTTACAGTAATACCAAAGACAGCCTTCCCAGAACAAGCTTTTAAAAGATGCCATTTATATGTCGACATTATTTGTTATAAATCATCTTTTATTATTTATTAAACACATGAAGTCATAAGGTAATGGCACAGAATTTTAAAAGTGGATAAAAAATGTATAGACATAGAGCCTTGTTTGAAACCCCTGCAGTATCTCGGTGCCTCACCCAGCTCTGCTCCAGTTTGTCATGATGTGAACGTGTTTATATCTGTAAGTTTAATGCTCTGAATGTTATTATTGTTATGTTAATGTCACATTTGTTTGCATGTGTGCAAAGCTTACAAACATCCCTAACCATGCCTTTGTTTTAGCAATAGATAATGTTGATGCACAATGAAGGAAGAGGTGCCTCCGACTGACAGGAACTCAATCTTCACACCCAAAATACTCCAAATATCCAAGTTGAAAATTCAATGAGATGCTTAAGGGATGCAGGCAGGAGATGAGAAGAAGTGCTTCAGGTTTTGAGGATGAGAAGGGTTATACTGTAAAACAAGAACATGAGAACATTAGAGAACAATAAACCATGAAAAGTGAGAACCCTCGCTTTAGACAGTGTGAAGTGTACAGGTATTCAAAAGTTCAAAGGTTGTGATGTTAGGAGTGAGGTGGCATGTATCCCTCTGTACTCTGTACTTGTACTGCACTACAGAAAATTACCCTCAAACCTCCAATATAAGCCCTGGTCCCTGTGACCCACAGAGGGCCCTAGTCCCAATGTTTCATCTTGTAGATAATGACTTAAAGCATCAGCTGATTGCACTAATGCAGCTGGTGAGATTGTAAACTTACTCATTCAGCCAACTTCACTTCTTGGTGGAGACCAGGAAAGACCCAGGACATGTTGGAGGGACTGTGTCTCTCAGATGGCCTGCCAACGCCTCAGGATACCTCCTGATGAGCTGGAGGAAGTGTGTGGAGTGGGACGTCTGGGCATTTGCTCTGACCCTAACGGAAAAAAAGGAAGAACATATTATATTTTGTATGTTTTGTCATTAATTGACCACTGTGTATGCAGTGAAAGAATAATGACCTGTGAAGCATCTTGTTGAGTGTCCAAAAACTCTACACAAAACCGATTAATAATAATAATAGGGCTCGAATATGTATTGTTTTAGCACTAGTTTTCAACTATTTAAATAATTAGTATTTAGTCTTGTGACAGTACCAGAGTCTAGATATGAAGTTGTAAATGATTGTTTACTAAAATAGTTGATTTTTGAAATTGGTCAATCATTTTTAAAATAGTTGTAATAAGAAAATGATCATTAAATGGTTTATTGAATCTTCGATAGTCATTAACATGTGAGGAGAGGCTTAGTCTCAGCTAACCCCATATTGACTGCAGAATGAAAAGAAAATGTGTCTACAATCCAAGCAGGAGTCATCACTTGGGTCAAATGGAGAATGGGTAAAACTGTTTTTTAGAACAGCCTTAGTTTCCATTATTCGTTGTCAAACAAATAGTAAACTAATACTCAGATCTATGTCTCACTGACTGCAGGAGAACATGGACCAGTGGACTCACTCCTTCACTGTACTGGACTCAGACTTAAATTTTAATAGCCACATCAAATCAGTAACATCAGCAGCTTTTTACCATCTAAAAAACATTGCCAGCGTTATACGCGCAGCAGACGTGCGTAACTTTTTCCCATGTTAACCAATGGGGATATTTTCATCAGTCCTCTGGCCCGTACTGTCCTCTACACTGCTCCATAGACTACACAAGGACAGCATCAGAAGCCGCGGACCTGCACGCACAGCCAGTGTAGATACTGCAAAAAAAAGCGCTCTGGATTGTTTGAAAACAGCTAGATGCACTTATTGTGCCTCGTTTTTCTCAGCTTTTTGGTGATTTCAGTAAAACTTCCCTCTACTTGACTCGACTGGGGATTACAGGGGAACGAAACAAGCTAGAAACACAATTCTTTTTGCTGCTGAAGTACAGTCCATTCTTTCAGAATCTGGTTTCGGATTTCAGTCATAGTACACAATATTCTGTGGGTCTTGAAAAATCTATAAACCCATCAGAAACTGCTGGCAATATGGGAGTACCTGTTCTGAGATAGACACTCATTGCCTACCAGCCTATTATTGTATTTCCATTCATAAACAAGAAAGGAGCCTGCATGCTGTCCTACTTGAATTAGGGATGTAAATCGGCGACCGTTTAACCGGTGGTTGACCGTCACAGCGTTAACCGGTCAAAGCTGTCGGTTAAAAAAGAGAAAAAGGGGAGGTCTCTTCATAACGCTATTTTAAGCCCTATTTGCACGGTGTGACGAGCGGGTCCGTATCTAGCTGTGTGCGCCCATGTATTATAAACACCGGGACGACTCTCACGCCGCACGAGCCACATATGCACACGCACACGCACGCACACACACACACACACACACACACACACACACACACACACACACACACACACACACACACACACACACACACACACACACACACACACACACACACACACGCACACGCATCATCTCTCCCCTCTGTTACCGTCAAAGTTGCACACTGGCGCGGGTCAGAACTACATTGGAGCTTACATTTACATACACACACATATACATACACACACACATACACACATATACATACACACACACACATATACACATATACATACACACACACATACACCGGTCTGTCGCGCTCCTCTGTGTCACGGAGCCCAAAGGATTCGCGCAAATACGCGGCTTCAGTCAAACCACATGGAACATGTTTGTGTTTATGGTCCTCGGGATCAGCTCCACACACATCACTTGTATTTAAACTTTTGTGAAGACCTGTGAGACGCGGCTCGTCACTGGCTGCTCTGACCATGTGAACGAGCCGTCGTTTGCTGCTAGAAAGTTTTGGTATTAACCCGCAGCACAGCAGAATGGGAAGATTAAAAAAGCAGTTCTCTGTGCGCAAAGGTGCCGGAGCTGTTGCGGGTTTGGGCGCCGCTGTCTCGGCTCTGATCCAGTAGAACGCAGAGCTGCACTTATGAAAAGTACGCGGCTCGAAATGGCTGTTATTTCAAAGAACGTGGACTATTTTAAACTATGCGGTTAACCGGTTTCAACCGGTTAATGAGGCTCGGTGGTCGGTCATGAAAATGCATAGTTTTTTACATCCCTAACTTGAATGGCTTTAAACATGTAACATTTTTAAATACATTCGACAATGCAAGTAAGGCAGTGTAGGATCTTGTTTTTTAATGCACGGAACACCATTGAGAGGCTCATACACTTTTGAATGAACTCAATAAGCAGAGCCTTTATTTGAAGAATATCTTGTACAGTTATATGTCTAATCAAACATACCTGACCTATGGTCCCATGGACGGTGGCCCGTCTTGCATGTGCTTTGTATGCAGTCATTTCAAAGTATTTACCCTTTTCTCTTTTTTTTTTTTTTTTATTTTTTTTTTTAAACATTTGTTTATTGTTTTTTCCAAGATAATGTACAACATTTACATACCATAACAACAGTAAAAAGGATAATTATTCGTACATTTCTTCTGTAATAATAAAACAAGAGAAATATGAACCAAAAGAAAAAAAATAAAATAAAATAAAAAGCCATCAATCGCCATTAGAGTGCCATGAAAATTAAAGATGAAATAACAGAACTGAAAGAGGGACCTCCGGGAAGGTAAAGGATTAAATCAAATTTTTTTTAAAAACCTATTATAAAAAATCCAGGAATTAATCTGGGACAGAAGGGAAGTCTAAGTGTTGTACCAACTGGAACAGTGGTTGCCACGTCAGTTCAAATCTATCGACAGACCCACTCAGTGTCATACGGATTTTCTCCAGCTTGATGAAGAATAAAACGTCCCTAAACCACTGTGTCCAAGACGGAGGCTGTGAGGACTTCCACTTCAGTAGTATCACCCTTCTTGCCAGCAGAGTCATAAACGCAAGAGAGTCTCTATTTGATTTGGACAGAGAGGGTGGTCCCACGAATACACCAAAAAGAGCGCTCAAAGGATTAGGGTTTACCTGATTGCCCACAACAATTGAAATATGAGAGAAGACTTCTGTCCAGTAATCATGAAGTCGTGGACAGAGCCAGAATGTGTGAATAAGGTTGCCTGGAGCCTGCTGACATCGATCACAAGTTGGGGACACGTTTTTGATATATTTTGGACAAACGGTACTTCGTATAGTAAACACGGTGAACAAGTTTGCATTGTATAAGGCTATGCCTAGCACATATTGAGGACTTGTGTACACGCGCTAGAATTTCTGACCATAGCTCCGCAGATAATGCCTCACCAAGATCCTCCTCCCAGAGAGCTTTTATTGATGAAAGAGAATTGGAACGAATAGCTGCAATCTGATTATAAACTAATGAAATGGAGCCTTTTAGCGAAGAAGGAGGCCTGAGAAAGATATCAATAGTGGAGTCTTCAGGTAAATTTGGAAACGAGGCGAAGTTACTATTAACAAAACTGCGAACTTGTAGGTATCTGAAAAAATGTTCCTTTGGGAGAGAATGTTTCTCCGACAGTTGCTGGAAACTTGCCAAAACACGATCAATAAATAAATCTTTAAAAGTGTGTAAGCCTAAAAGTGACCAGTTTAAAAAAGCTTTGTCGACAAGAGAGGGTGAAAAGAAATGGTCACCGGCTAAAGGGGCATTATGGGAGTAAATCTGCAAGCCAAAGTGACGTCTAAATTGGGTCCAAATTTTAAGAGAAATTCTTACAACATGGTTTTTAGTATATTTTTTGGTTTCACTTTGTAAAGGTGAATATAACAGAGCTGAAAGAGACACTGGTTTTACAGAGTTTTTTTCTATGGTGAGCCAGGCTAAAGGGGAGACATCCCCCAGACGAAGCCAGTATTTTATGGTCCTTATATTACAGGCCCAGTAATAATGCCTAAAGTTTGGCAACGCCATCCCTCCCAATGGTTTCGGTCTCTGTAAATATTGCTTTGAGAGCCGAGAGATTTTCTTATCCCATAGAAAGTCTGAGACAATTGTATCCAATTGAGAGAAGAAAGAGCATGGCAGGAAAAGGGGATGCACTGAAATAGGTATAAAACTCTAGGCAAAATATTCATTTTCACACAATTAATGCGAGCTACCAAAGATAATTTAAGTAGAGACCAGCGTTCAAAGTCTTCTTTAATTTTCAAAAGTAAGGGAGAAAAGTTTGCTTTGAAAAGGTCCCCTGGTTTGCGTGTAATGTTAATTCCCAGATGCAAGAAACAACTCGATGCTATTTTGAAGGGAAAACCACTCAGGTCAGGCGTATCAGCAGGTGAATTCAAGGGAAAAATCTCACTCTTATTTAAATTGAGTTTATAACCAGATAATTTACCAAAGTCAGATAGTAAGTGTAAAACTGCAGGTGTTGAAGTTATGACATCAGAGACATACAGAAGCAGGTCATCGGCATATAGAGAGACCTTTGCCTCTAAGTTAAATCTTCGTATGCCTTTAATATTTGGATCGGCCCGAATAGAAATAGCCAGGGGTTCAATAGCTAGAGCAAACAGGAGGGGACTAAGAGGGCAGCCCTGTCTGGTAGACCGCTTTAGCGAGAAGTAACCCGAGCGAGAGTTGTTGGTCCTAACAGCGACCAATGGATTAGAGTACAGAAGTTTAACCCAGGATAGGAATGTGTCTCCGAGACCAAACCTTGTCATAGTGTGAAATAAATATGGCCATTCCACACGATCAAACGCCTTTTCAGCGTCTAGCGATATCAAGGCTTCCTGTGATTTATTCTGGGGGTTATTATGTATTATGTTAAAAAATCTCCTCAAATTTGAAAAGGAATGTCTGTTTTGAATAAAACCGGTTTGATCAGGATTAATGATGACAGGTAAGACTTTATCAAGGCGTTTGGCTAGGATTTTTGATAGTAGTTTGAAATCGACATTTAACAAGCTTATGGGACGATATGAGGAACAAAGTAAAGGGTCCTTTCCTTTCTTCAGAAGGAGCGAAATTACAGCTTGATTGAGTGTTTCTGGCAGCGTACCATGAGAGAATGATTCAGTATACATATCCAATAACAACGGTGTAAGTTTATCCTTAAATTTCTTATAAAATTCTGATGGATATCCATCCGGGCCCGGGCACTTCCCACTCTGGAGGGACTGTATTGCTACACCAATTTCTTGGGATGTAATGGATGCCCCAAGGTTATTCGCTGAATCCTCACTGATGGTAGGAATTTGAAGGGGTGAAAAAAAACTATCAAAGTCCTCATCTGTAGGCTTAATCTCGGACGAGTATAAGGACTGATAAAAGGCTTCAAAAGTCTGATTAATTTTGGAGGGATCCGTAGTTTCCCCTTGACTAGTTTGAATCTTAGCTATTTGACGGGAGGCGGAGACCTGACGGATCTGATGAGCCAGCAGTTTACCGGCTTTATCACCATGTTCGAAAAATTGTGTATTAGCCTGAAGCATAAGTTCTGTTGTGTGCGAGGTCATGAGTACATCAAATTCAGATTGGAGAGCGAGACGTTCTTTATAAATGTTCGGTGAAGGCAAGGCTGCATATATGGTATCTAGCTGCAATATTCGCTGCCTGATACAGTTTAATTTTTCATCTCTTATTTTGTTCTCAAAATGTACAAAGGAGATTATTTCCCCTCTAATATAAGCCTTAAGGGACTCCCAGAGCAACGAAGCAGACATTCCTGGCATTCTGTTGGTACTCAAGAAAAAATCTATCTGATTTGAGACAAAGTTAATAAAATTATCATTTAGGAGTAGCCGAACATTGAGGCGCCAAAGGGGGCGCTGGTATAAGGCTCTCAGTTTTATATCCATCAAAAGAGGAGCATGGTCAGAGAGAACAATGGCATCATATCTACACAGAGATATCATTGATAGAAATCGATTATCGACTAAAAACAGGTCAATGCGCGTAAACGTGTGATGCACAGAAGAAAAGAATGAGTATTCTCGCTTGGAGGGATTCAAAAAGCGCCAAGAGTCAGATATAGAAAACACGTCCATAAAATTTTGAATTGTCTTCGCTGATCGTGAAGGTGCAACTTGTTTAGTGGAAGAACGATCTAGAGCGGGGTCTAGCCAGCAATTAAAGTCCCCTCCCAGTATTAAATGATAAGCAGACATATCGGGAAGCAGAGAGAAAAAACGCTTAAAAAAGGACTCATCATCACAGTTTGGTGCATAGACGTTGGCCAATGCAATATTCAAACCCAGGAGCTTGCCAGTTACAATAACGTATCTGCCATTAGGATCAGGGAGAACCCGCTCAAGAACAAAGGAAATAGACTTATGAAAGAGAATCGCTGTACCCCTAGCCTTACCAGAAAAAGATGAATGATACACTTGGCCCACCCAGCTTTTCTTTAACTTCAGGTGATCAAGGTTCTTAAGGTGGGTCTCTTGGAGGAAGACTATTTGAGCACCAAGCTGCTGTAGATGGTGGAGCACCTTACTGCGTTTCACTGGATTATTAAGTCCTTTGCAGTTAAAGCTAGCGAACCGGAGGTCCTTTCCTACTGAAGACAACATAATGGTAAAATCAAATTATTGCATTCAGGTTGTCCCGCAAACTTATATGAACATATTATGGACACATCAAATGTAATAATAGCAGTGTAGAGAAGTTGATGGCATGAAAACAAACAAAAAACACAAAAAATCGCAGAAGCATTCCCCCAAATGGAATGCGCGACCCCCAATCCCCCCAAATATCCCATAGCAAACCTTCAGAAGGCGAAGGAGGAAACTAAAACTATAACCCTCCATGTGGAATGTGACAATAAAAAAAAAAACAAATTATAGAAAATACACCAAGTCTCAACAAAAAGCACCTTTTAAATAGGTAAAGTGGTCAAAACAATTTAAAATAGTGTAAGTAAGAAAATGGATACAAGGAATACCTGTATGCCTATAGCAGAATGGACAACAACAATAACCTATTTGTCAGGAAATACAAATAAACAAATAAAAGTGATAACTATCAGGCAACATTATTAGCAGGGTAGCAATAACATTAGGTTAAAGCCTAGAATTAATGCTAAAAAAGAACAAAATATTTTAAATGGAAAAAAAAACATACTGCAATAACGGGCTGTATTAATGCAACAGTCAACACAACAAAACAAAGGGGGCAACATATTACCAAATGTGCAAAACTGTAACGTTACTCTGACTGGTGGTTACTGCAGCTTCCAAATGTTTTTAAGTGAAAGACAGACACATCAGATAGAGTCAGGAGACACCATAGTCTTCACATGTTTGGTCACAAAGTCCGCTGCAAGTTCTGGGTCTTCAAAACGATGAGTCTGTCCACCGGGAAGGGTAACACGCAGCACAGCAGGATAGAACAGGCCAAACTTCACACCCGGGCATGAATGGAGCGATTTTTTCACCGTAGCAAAAGCGGATCTTTTCTTAGAAACGGCGGCAGTGAAATCCGGGAACACGGACACCCTTTTCCCCTGGTATAGGAGTGGAGCCGATGCACCAGCTCTACGCAAAATCTCGTTGCGTTGTTGGAAAAGGTTTACATGTGCAATAAACGGGCGAGGGGGCTCTCCATCCTTGGGCTTAGGCCGGAGCGTGCGATGCGCTCGATCCAAAACGGGCTTGTCGTTCAGACCAAGCAAGTCTCGTAGTAAAGTGGCCACAAAATCAGTAGGTCGGGCTCCTTCAACTCCCTCTGGCACTCCAACAATACGTACATTATTCTGCCTTGAGCGCCCCTCCAGGTCTTCGCATTTCTTCGACAGAGAGCCAACCTGCTCGGTCAGCAAAGCTACCGTAGCTTGTAAGCTAGTTAGCTGGCCACCATGATCTGTAGCAGTATCTTCCAAGCTATTAATGGTTTCACTCTGCGCACTCAGAGATGTTTCTAGTGGACGAAGGGCAGCGGCTATCTCCCGTTTAACTACCCCTGATACTATCTGCTCAAACTCAGTGACAATGTCTGAACGCATGCTCTGCATCATTACCTCCATACGACATAGCAGGCGCTCGTTAGCATCAGACCCGGGGTCAGGCACATGCTCAGGCGAGGCTGCAGGATGGATGCGGCCTGTCTTCGCTGTTTCAGATTTATGGCGAGTTTCCATGCCTACGCTGCTCTTCCTCGGTGGGGCGGACATGGTTGGTTTCAATAAAGTTAGAAGACTGGCGGTTATGTTCAAATCCAAGTTAAAAGGTGTAAAAATACAATAAAAAGTCACATTCTGGCGGAGCTACTGCAGACACGTCCTCACATGCCAACGCTCAACAGCGCCCCCCAAAGTATTTACCCTTTTCTCAAACATTAATTGTGATTGATGTCCACCTCGTTTCTTTGTTCCTTAAAAATAACAAAACACAGTTTAATCTTCATGTCCTATTATTGTTAATTCAACAGAGGTGAAAGTATTATAGTAGCAGAGTTTTTTATCCACATAACAAATACAAAATCGGTAATATTGCTTCACTAAAACTTACACTCAAAGTAATACAAGAGACATGTGTCAATGTTATGTTTTCTTACATCACGAGCTGGAGCCTGTGTGCTATCAACCTTTCTGTCCATGTGCTCTGTCATGCTCAATAATAATTGTTACAGAAAATGGGGCAATGCATTTTCACTCATAAACAATCATTTGACGTTGAGAAAAATAAGTTGTATTAATATGGAAAATTATCAATTTCGATCCATCATTTCACATCAAATTTAACTTTACCTTTAGAAAGCGTCAGACAGTATGTTAAATCCGAATGGCCTGTGTAGTTGAAGCTAACATGACGTAATGCGGACTGAGGCTGTTCTGAAGGATAATAGGCACCAGAAAGTGTCCGACTCAGGGTGCACTCCCGTTACATATTAAAGCTACAAATAGATAGAAAATTCTATGAAATGCAGTGTTGTTGTCACTTACCTTCAAAATTGTGCTAGTACTAATGAGATAAAAAAAAAATAATCCTTTCTCTCTTTTACTCTGAGGAGAAGGAGAAAAACATTCAACAATCCGATGAACATCATCAATGGATATATTTGGTAGATTCCCAAGACATCTAGAAATATACAAATCCGTGCTTGCTTGAGCCATTTGACAGACCAAACCAGAGCAGGAACCGAGACTCCTACACGGTGCCAATGTAACCGGAAACCAATCATGTAACAGGCGTTCTATTTCATCCTTCCTGACCGCCAGAGGCGGTGCTTTAAGCACTGAATGATCATCTTTGAGCATGCGCAGTTCGAGAATTAAATGACAACAAAGTCACTTGTGACCTCCTCGTGACCCCCGTGAGTCTATATAGATCACGTGACACGAGAGCCCAGCCTCTTTTCTTCTTCTCGCAGCGCAGGTTTGAGTTGTGCGTGTGTGTTTGAGCGTTTGTGCTACCTACCACATACGTCCTGCTTGCACACCAGCTCCGTGACTCGCGTCGAGGCAGCGGGTGGATCTCGCCCCTCAGGGGCTGTGCAAGCTCCGCCGGCTCACCGGTGAGTTCTGTCCACGTGTGTGCGTGTGAGTCTTAGTTTAAGCTTTCCGTTTTCGGAGTGAGCTGACGTTTGATGTCCACAGTTATACTGTTCGTTTTCTGTTCAGTTTGTGTTATGCTCTGTTTGGCCGGTGTTAATTGAGTCGTGTGTGTGGCGTTCCCTGCCCCGACCACGTTGTGTTTGTGTGTACATTTCGTCTAGTCTCCTGTTTTCAGTGTGTACTAGCGTTTTGTTTTCATCTATCAGCAGTTACTGTTCGTCCTCTGTTCAGTGTGTTACTTTTGCTCTGTTTGGGGAGCCGTGGGTGGTGTCCTCTGCCACACCTGGCTCTTTACTCAGCCCACGTTGGGTACGTGTGTGCATTATTTCGTCTAGTCTTCTGTTTTCAGTTTGCACTAGCGTATTTTTATATCAGCAGTTATACTGTTCGATTTCTGTTCAGTTTGTTGATATTGCTCTGGTTGTGGAGGCGAGTGTGGCGTTCTCTGCCCCACCGGACTCTTTCGTTAGCCCACATTGTGTGTTTGTACACTTTCGTTGGCTCTTCTGTTTTCAGTTTATGCTAACATTAGTTTTTCTTTACCAACAGTTAGACTGTAAGCTCTCTGTTCGGTTGTTTGGTTTTCTCTGTGTGCTTGAGTCGTCTGTGGCGTTTTCAGCTCGACCCGACTCTGCTTACATTGCTCCACCAGTTCAGGCGCGCTCGTTATGCACGAGTCGCTGGGCTGCCGTGGGTGCATGGCACCGATGCCCCGCGAGGATGGCCATGACCTCTGCCCTGCGTGCCTGGGTATCGGGCATTTGAGACAGGGCCTGACTGTGGACGCCTGCTCCAATTGTGCGGTACTGCCACTCTCTGTACGCGTGGAGCGCCTGGCGGCCCTGGATCCGGATGAGGGCTCTTCGGAGGTGCCGCCCTGCCTGCCGCCTGCTGCCCAGCCCTCTGGGTCTAAGCGTGCGGCTGTGTCCACTGCTTCCTCGGCTCCGCAGAGGAAGCGTAGGGTGCCTGCAGGGTTGTCTGCACAGATGGACCACCTTGCGTCCGAGATGGCCCAAATGAAGGCACTTCTGCAGGATGTTCGCCCGGTTTCGGGGGAACATGTGCTAGGCCCTCCTGTGCCGGACCTGGCCCCGTTGTGGGAGGACGATGTGATGTCTGTGGCTGCATCTGACACTCATTTTCGTCTTGACCCTGAGGAGGTTGATTCCAGGGCCTCTGACGCTGGTTCCTTGGCGTCCACGGGGTGCCTGGACGGAGAGGAGAGTGGGGCGTCCTCTGCCGTCCGCTCTGCACTCGCCCACTTGGGGCTTGATGTCCCGCAGGGAACTGTGCCGTCTGGTAGCGCCTTCTTTAAGCGACAGCGGCCCCTTCCCTCTGTTTCTGTGCCTCCTTCGATGGAGTACGTGAAGGAGTTACATGCATGCTGGACGGATACAAAGGCTATGTCCAGACTGACATCCGATGGCCGGGCTTTGGCTTCAATGCAGGATGCCCCCCAATTTGGCTTGGGCCACATGCCGCCCGTCGAGCCGGCGGTGGCCTCCTTGATTGTTTCGCCGGAGGAGGCCCTCCGGTCTGATCCGAGGTGCCCTAACCCCCAGTGTCGCCTCACAGATGAGCTGCTGTGTCGGGCGTACGATACTGGGGCGCGGATGGGGCGCATGGGGAACTCTCTTTCCCATTTGTTACTGGGCCTTTCGAACGCATTGGAGGTTTCTACAGTCGATGCCCCGACCCAGGGACTGTTGGATGCGTCCCTCCACGCTTTTGCCCTTATGTCGCGGGAACTGGGCCGCCTGCTGTCGACCCTGACTCAGACACGTCGGCAGGTGTGGTTGGCACAGTCACCCCTCACTGAGCCCTGTAGGAGGACTCTCCGGAGTGTTCCGGTGCTTCCGGGGGAGCTCTTTGGTGCGGCTGCGCTTCAGGCGCTGGAGCGCACGGCGCAGGCCACCCGGACGCGTGACCAGCTGGTTGGGCTGCACCTGCGGGCCTCTCCACGGGTTGCCCCTCCTGCTGCTACTCCGCGGGTGTATGGTGTTCCACAGCCCTTTCCTAGGGGTTCGCGGCCACCTGGTGTCCCTCCGCCTGACCATAGGGGATTTCGGCCTTCTACCCGGCGGCCTCCCCAGATCGCACGGGCTCTCGGGCGCTCCCCCGGGGTCTCCAGGCCACGGGGGGCGCGGAGATGAGGTCAGGCCGCTGACGGTGGGTTCTTTTACCCGGGAGCTGTTGGACTACTGGACCGCTCACACCTCAGACCTCTGGGTGTTGGGCACGCTCTCCCGGGGGTACACTCTCCAGTTCCACCGTCGGCCTGCGGTCCCTGGCCCCGTCAGGTGGACTGTGATCCACGACCGGGCCAGGACACTGGCACTGTCCGTAGAGATTGCCACCTTGCTGGACAAGGAGGCTATAGTGCCTGTGGACCCCCTGCTGGACCCAGGGGGCTTTTATTCGATTTATTTTCTAGTTCCGAAGAAAACTGGCGACTTGTGTCCGGTTTTGGACCTTCGGGGCCTCAATGTGTTCCTCAAGACGCTATCGTTTCGGATGTTGAGGACCCCGGAGCTGTTGCAGGCAATATCTCCGGGCGATTGGTTCACATCCATCGACCTGAAGGATGCTTATTTTCACGTGCCGATTGCCCCGCATCACCAGCGGTTTCTGCGTTTTGCTTTCCGGGGGCGGCATTATCAATTTCGGGTGCTCCCCTTCGGGCTGTCCCTGTCCCCCAGGGTCTTTTCCCGGGTCGTTGCGGCGGCCTTGGCCCCTCTTCAGGCAGGGGGGTTGAGGGTCCTGCCTTATCTGGACGACTGGCTCGTGTGCGCCTCCAGTCGTGCCCAGGCCGTTCGGGACACTCAGACTGTCCTCGACCACGTTGGGCGTTTGGGTCTGCGGGTCAATGTTGCCAAGAGCAATGTGGTTCCGGCTCAGGCAACGACTTTCCTGGGGATGTACCTAGATTCGGTTGCCATGACCGCCCGTCTGTCGGCTCTGCGGGTCAATGGCATTGTGGACATGCTCCACCGATTTCAGCGGGGTCGGGCGTTGCCGTTCCTGCTGTACCTCAGCCTCTTGGGGAAGTTGACGGCGGCCTCTGCCGTTGTGCCGCTGGGCCTTCTCTCCCTTCGTCCCATGCAGATGTGGCTGAACGGCTTGCGTTTGGATCCGTCACGCTTCATTCACAGGCGACGCAGACTCCTGCTTTCGCCGCAATGCCTAGAGTCCCTATCCTGTTGGCGGGACAGGTCTTGGATCGAGAGAGGTGTCCCACTGGGCTCTCTTCCGTCTCGGAGGGAGGTGGTGCACACCGATGCGTCCCTCACTGGTTGGGGGGCGACGTGGCAGGGCAGGATGGCACAGGGGACTTGGTCTCCAGAGGTCCGCCTGCTGCATGTGAATGCCCTGGAGCTCATGGCGGTCCGCCTTGCTCTCGCGCAATTCCTCCCACGACTGCGTGGCCGGCATGTCATGGTGAGGTCCGACAACACCACGGTGGTGCATCACGTCAACCACCTGGGGGGTACCCGGTCCGTGACGCTGTTGCGGTTGACCCGGGAGCTACTGCTGTGGGCGGCCCCTCGCTTGGCAAGCTTGAGGGCCTCCTACATTCCGGGGGTGCACAATGTGGTGGCGGACCTTCTGTCCCGCCAACGCCCCCAGCCCGGGGAGTGGCGTCTCCACCCGGAGGTGGTGGCCAGCATTTGGACTATGTTTGGCGGGGCCGAGGTGGCCCTGTATGCGTCGGAGGCGTCGACCCACTGCCCGCTGTGGTTTTCCCTGACGGACGTGGCTTGCCCTCTGGGCCTGGATGCGCTGGCGCACGATTGGCCCAGTACTCTGCTCGACGCTTTCCCCCCTCTGCCACTGATTTTCCCGACCCTCCTGAGAGTTCTCCAGGAGGGGCACAACCTTCTCCTGGTAGCTCCGTTCTGGCCGGGCCGGATCTGGGTTCCATTGCTGCACAGGCTCTGCTGCGGCTCTCCGAGACCGCTGCCCCGACGGCGGGATCTCCTGTCCCAGCTGAGGGGGAGGCTCCTGCACCCCAGTCCCGAGCGGCTTCAGCTCTGGGTGTGGCCACTGAGGGGTCCAGTGCAATTGTCCCGAGGTATGGTGAGGGGGTCGCCCACACCATCTCCAATGCCAGGGCGCCTTCCACTCGACGACAGTACGCCAACTGCTGGAAGCTGTTTGACAAGTGGTGTCTGACGTGGGGACATGATGCTGTGCGTTGCCCGGTGCCTGCCATTCTGCAGTTCCTCCAGGATCTCATGGACCGGGGGCGCTCTCCCTCTACACTCAAGGTATATGTGGCGGCAATATCTTGTGTTCATGAGGGTGTGGCCGGTTCTACGGTGGGGAGTAACGGGGATGTTTCCCTGTTCCTGAAGGGTGCTCGCCGTCTTCATCCCCCGCGACGGCCCATGGTTCCACCGTGGGACCTGACGTTGGTTCTGGAGGCGTTGCGGGCTCCCCCGTTTGAGCCCCTGGATCGTGTGGACCTGAAGTGGGTATCCCTTAAGACCGCTTTTCTTCTGGCTATGGCCTCGGATAAGCGTGTGAGTGAACTGCAGGCTCTGTCGTTTCACGAGTCCTGCTGCAGATGGGATCCCAATGGTCTGGGGGTTACGCTTTGGCCGGATGCTTCCTTCCGCCCAAAGGTGTTCACTGGTGCGGTCCTTCCACTTAGTTTGGCCCGGTTTGGTACTGGAGCCTCTGTAGAACCGCTTTGTCCTGTCAGGGCGTTGGAGGTTTACCGAACTGCCACAGCCAGTGTGCGGGGGTCGGATCGCCTCTTCGTGTGCTATGCCGGCCCCAGGAAGGGCCAGGCTCTGTCGTCCCAGCGCCTCTCCAAGTGGGTTGTCGAGGTGATCAGACAGTGCTACCTCTCCCATGGGCGCCAGCTGCCTGCTGGGGTGAGGGGTCATTCGACCAGGGGCGTCTCTGCCTCCTGGGCTGCTATGAGCGGTGTGCCTCTGGACGCCGTCTGTGCGGCCGCCTCCTGGACGTCGCAGTCTACCTTCGCGACGTACTACAGGGTCAATGTGGCGGCCCCTGGTCCGCTGGAGGGGGTGCTGCGGCACCATTCGACGTTATGATGTGGGTGTGTGCCTCTCGTTGACCCCTCGGGACCTTGTTGGTATTTGTCATCCAGTGCTTAAAGCACCGCCTCTGGCGGTCAGGAAGGATGAAATAGAACGAGAGTTACGACTGTAACTACGGTTCTATGAATCCTGGAGGACCGCCAGAGCGTCCAGTCCCTCAGGGCCACGGTCTGCTTGCGAGGTGAAAAGGGGCTGGGCTCTCGTGTCACGTGACCTATATAGACTCACGGGGGTCACGAGGAGGTCACAAGTGACTTTGTTGTCATTTAATTCTCGAACTGCGCATGCTCAAAGATGATCATTCAGTGCTTAAAGCACCGCCTCTGGCGGTCATCCAGGATTCATAGAACCGTAGTTACAGTCGTAACTCTCGTTTTACTACCGGAAGTACCATATGCTAACGTGGCGCATGTGTACCTCTCCTACAATCCGCCTTGTGGCAGCAGCGCTCCTTCATCCGACATTAGCCTATTTAGCATCAGGCTAACTCCTCACAGCACACACGCAGAGGCTAACGGGCTCATCGCACTGCTCACTGCTCACTGCATCATGGACCGAGGCTACGGATCAGGTAGCAACTCCACTCTGTTCTAAATCCACTCACACACGTATTACATCCATTAAAGTTTTAGAATATACATATTGTATGTAGGGGATCGAACGCCACACCCTCTGCGGAATAAGCTAATGCTAGGTAGTGGCATTTCCTCACCACAACTGCAACATTCTATCAGACCGCATGTCTCTGCCAAAACCATAATCAGATAATAATTACTATATATAACTTGACACTAACATCAACTCGTTATTTCCCCCGAAAAGACTATGTAAGTTATAAGTATTTTATGGCAAGGTGATCATCATTGTTCGGGAGGAGGCAAATGCTAGGTAATTCAGGGGCTAACTTTCAGTCAGCAGGAACTCTCATACATTTACTGGGGGGCATCAATAACGCAAACGTGTGTTATTGTGATGTGTAGCGTAGTCTGGGACAGCCTATGGTGAGATTTGCATGACTCCGGCTCTGCACAGGGTGGTGTGTGGAAGCACTGGATTGACGTTAGCCCATTGTTTAATGCGCTGGTTTTCTCCAACACACGTTGGGGATAATACTATATTGGTTATATATTACCATGCATAAATATACCAGCTGAGTTAGGAATAGTGATTTTGGTCAAGATTTGGAAAATGAGTTGGGAAGAATAAACATTATGTAAGGCCAGAAAGACCGTAGATTGCTAGTCCCGCCCACTTGGCAGTTCGTTCTGTGGTCACCAGAGGAGTTTTTAATCAAAAAATATGTATTTCCATTATTACATAGTTGTGTTTATTATTTTGACGTGACAATGTGCATATAGTTGTCACGAAGGAAATCCATTCATGCTATGTTAACGGTACATTGTGTAATGTTTGCTGCCATCTAGCGTTGAGATCTTGTATTGCAGTGCAGAGTACTATGGAAGCCTTCGATATACGATATGTCTTTGCTCCTCAACGCTGTTGTTCACCTGACTGCCAAGGAAAGAATCCTTTAGTTTGATAAATGACCGTTTCTCTCCAAACGTCTTGGCCACTTGACACTGTAGCGTGGCGGCGATATGTAAACTAGACAGTGTTCTGAAGTGGCACCCGCTGAACAGAGGCTCTGATCAGTTTTACCATAGACCTTTAAAAAATATATAGTTTTACAATTATGATGTGAAGAGATTATACGCATGGAGGATTAACGTCTGCGGGAGCTTACAACCACAATGATCAGAGAGGACAGGACATATACACAGCCGCGTCAGAACATGGCTAAAAGCTTATGTTATTATTAGTTAGCTAGAGCGAAACACATTCCTGATGCCTGTAGTGCATGTAGTAGAAATGTGAATGTCTTCTTTGCAACTGGGTACTGCGGATAGCGGCTCAAACCCAGTCCTGCGGCAGAACAACCAGTACATAACATATGTGAAGTGTAGGAAATGTTTACTCAAAATGGAAATTGCTGAAATAATGTCAATGGAGAACTTACTTAAAAAAAATATCAATGTATAATATTGAATTAAAGTAATAAATAATCAATCAATATTATTAATTCATACATCATTCATTATCTGTGGATTGGTAGTTGTTAGTTTTTAGTTGTGTATTGTGAGGACATAGCAATGTTTGTACAATACTTGTATGACAGTGTTAAACTATAGTGGTCATGGACTGTTGAGGCGGAGAAAGGAGAGAAATGCTACACCCCTAGCTCTGTTTGATGTTTTACCTTTTTACTGTTTCACTTTTCCTAATCTCTTCAGTATTGCGGACTGATGTGTGTGTCTTCTGTTATCTTCAGGTTATTCTGGTTGGGGAGGTGGTGGTCCAGGCGGCAGAGGTAAGACTTATATTGAAGGAACATTCATCAGCTTAATATGCTTCTCATGCTGATAGTTCCATTGGGTTTGTGGTGCACTATCACTGCCTGTCCCCTCACTTGCCTTCCAATGTTGTCTAATTGGATGTTGTAATGATTTGGGTCGAATCAAGAGATTCGTGACCAATAATTTACAATGCATTGCAATGTATAATAATTGGATTCTTTTATTGTTTTCATGACAAAAATAACATTTTATTGCATATATGAATGTTAATTTATGTTAGTTGAATGAAAATTGCATACCTTAAGGCATTTAAATTTAATTGTCAAAGGCTTTCACAGGCAGTAAGATCCATGCTTCCTCAGTGATCAGAGGTGGCACGTTTTGTTTGTTATTGTGTTGGGGGCACACTGTGACGTGCGAAAACGCAAAACTCCGGTTATCTGTCTACACGCAACTGCATAAACGGAATTTTCAAAAATCTCCACTTTGCCCGGAGTAGTTTTATATATTTGTTTATGATGCGTTGTCATGTGGATGAGAGGTTCAAACAAATAATAATATCTGCGGTTTAGCTGATACCCGGCTACGTGTGGACGGGGCCTCAATTTGACCCTGGGGTCAAATATTTGGTGTCTCGGAAAGACACTTTGGTCTGTCTGGAAATCTGGAAAAATTTTTGATGGCTTTATATTGTTGTTCTGTCCGTCACAAAAGGCAGAAAAGCTGAATGAAAGCCCTGAAGTACTTGCCTGTTGTCATCCACAGGAACACATGCTGATTCAATCATCGCCAAGATCAACGAGCGTCTGGATATGCTATCACAGTTGGAGGGTGGTGTGAAGACTGAAAGGAGGTGAGTGCAGTTAATGCAGGTGCCACTAACATAACCTGTATTCTTCAGGTCCAGAACGGCTCTGAGGGCTGTTTCATAAAAGTAACAAACTAAAGCTGGCCTCATTCACGGACTTGTCCCAGTCAGACCAAATGTGCAGCTGTAACTACACATACGACTGGAGCAACAATACAGAATAAGTTTCAATCAACCCTGTATAAGAGAGGACACAGCTGATGCCTTCGCCTCTACAAGATACCTGGTGGTTGAGACAAAGGGGGAGATTAGTTCATATCTGTCCTGCACACTAATGAAGTTGTTCACATCAATCTACTCTAAACCAGCGTGAAATTGTTTTTAAGGATGTAGAATTCATTGCGGCTGTCTTCGTGATCTTCTTTGCTTCTCCATAGAGCGCCTCAGTATTTGGTTACGTGTAGCTAAACTTGTGTCTTAAGAGAAAATCAAATTGTGGTGTGGAGGCAGCACACAAGGTCTGTGTCCAGCAGTGAAGCACGGGGACTGCATCCACAATCTTAACCTCTTAACACCCGCCTCATTTTGGCTTGTGCATAAAAGTTCGGCATACCCAAATGTCTTTGCTTATTTAAAACACACATCTTACATGTCACATGCTTGTGTGATGCTTCATTTTAAAGCTAGAGCCTTCTAGTTTATGTAAATATACACTAAAATAATGTTTGTCATTCCTATTTCACTCTGTATCCTTTGAAGTTTTGGATAAAAAACTATTTTTTTAGCCTCGCCTAAAATTTTCAATTTCTAAAGGCCCTAAAAAAGGCATACTTCATTGTAAGTTCACAATATTCAAACCCTATGGTCATTGTGTTGTTGACAGCAACTGTCTAAAGTTTCAGACTTCTAAGTTTTATAGTTTATATGCAGTTTCTCCTTTTCATCAACTAGTGCCATTTGGCACAATTTAGCACAATTGTGCCAAATTGTGTACATCTGCTATTGCCAGCAGAACATATTAAAAATAAAAACTGCTCACCGGCGCGCCGGTGGATGTAAAGAGGTTAAACCAAATGTTTCTTCCTTCTACTTTGAATAAGGACATTTTTTAGGGGAAACTACCTTTTTTTTTTTTTTTGAAGACTCAATCAATTAAACACAAGTAAAATCCATGCTACCACAGTCAAAATGAAGATTGAACACCAAAGTATATGGGTGTGGTATTCTGAATTCTAATCAACCAGGTTCTCATGTGGTGGTGTGCCGCATTTGACCCCATGTACTGCCACATTCACATCACACTCACCAAAGAAGAATCCGGCCTGAGCCGCTCCGAGACCACCCCCTTCAGGCGCTTTCGGAGCGGCCGTTTCCTAAGATGCAGCAGTGATGTTGACTTCACTCAGCCCAGCTGCACCACTTTCATTTGGATTGCCTTACTCTGACCTAAGTAGGGTGTTTTCACACAATGTCTTGATGTTACCCCTGCTCTGGACCAGGCTAAGAGCACAGCCAAATTGACATAGTAGGACTCGAGACTTGTTTATGAAATGCAAAGTGAACTAATTTTATGAAACGGCCCTCAGGTTTTTGTTTTTGTTTTTGTGTGGCTATGTATTATGAATATAAATGTAAGACCGTAAAGTGTTGCCATATTACACTCCCTACATTTGAAGTTATTGTGGCTTGTAGTTTTAGTTAGTAGTAATAAATTAATAAATTGTATGAATTCCAATTTTTGGCACAATATCAAGCCATTATTGGTTCTAATGGAGCCTTGAATTAAGCTATAGAACCAAGCTGCAATGGCCCCAACAGCCAGAGCCCAGCCTGTCTTAGGGCCTGCGCCGCTCCTGTTCAGGCCTGTTTGGAGTGTGAAGAGCCTGAGAGCATGGAACTCCAGCAATCTTCTGTCTGTGACTGCTCTCCTCCTCCCACAGGTATGACCACTTTGAGTCAATGGACTCACGCTCTTCCATGGCCTCCTCCCGAGATCTCTACAGATCTGGTGGCTATGGTTTCGGGGCTGACAGAGGTGACAACATGCTGTTGGCTCACCGTGGAGGCTCTGGCTTCGGAGGAGGGATGGGGGTGGGCTCAGGGGCAGGCTATGATGACTTTTCCTCATATGGAGTTGCTAAGATGCGACCAAATATGAGGGAGCCATTCGGCGGTGGCCAGGGAGCCAGCTCTGGAGGATGGGCTTCATCCAACCGCCACAGCCCCCGACGGGGCGGCAACACGGGGGGCTTCGGCGGTCACAGGGGCCACTCTCCAGGAGGTGGTAGAGGCAAGCTCCCATCTCTCCTGTCCAACCGCATGTACCCTGAGAGCGGAGGCTTCCACCAGGGCCCTCATGACTTCTCCGGCAGGAATTTTGGAGGGGGCCCACGAGCTGGCCGCCAGCGCAAGAGACCCCTTAATAAAGTAAGTACCTCCATAGAGCTCCTCAAATGGTGCCCACATTTGTGCAGCTCAGAATGCATGACTGCCCTCTACCTGAGCTGGTCTCACCACACATCCAAGAACAGGTCCCGATCACGGGCCGTGATTCTACTCCAGGTCACACATGCACTACATTCTCTGACGGATCACTTTAAGTAAACAGAGATAATGTCATGTGCCAGTCACTTGGGTGCACAGTAGGCTCTTGCAGTAGCACATGTTCAACTTGACTATGTGCTGTAGCAGGTCAAACAACAGCCCCAGAAGAAAAAGAAGAAGGGGCCACCTGAAGGAGATGAGCCCGAGTCCAAGATCAACAAGACGGAGTCGACAGGAGCCGATTCTGCTGCTGGGGGTGGTTCAGGTACTACAGCCTCTCCCCACACTTACCCAAGCCTTGATCAAAGTGCTGACCTCTTTGCTCTCACCTGTCTCCCTAGAGCCACAAGACAAGAACGGACATGGGGATGAGTCCAAGCCTGCACAGGTACAGAGCTACTTAGGACTTGCTGTCAAAAGGGTTTGCTTCTTGCTCTAGTTTTCACAAGCATGTTTTTTGGCCTTTGTCAAATGTTTAGATGAGCTTTTGTCTGACAGAAAATTAAAGAGGACCACCCTCACTCAGCCAGGTCTGATTTGTTCTATTGACAAGACCTTGTTGGGACACAGAAAAGTTAGGTGCTTCACCTTTAATGCATCTGGCCACAGTGACTGTCAACATTAAAGCTGCACTAACTCACTTTGTGAAAATTTCGAATGTGAGCGCTGGGCTCGCTCTCTCTGCTCCCCCTCCCCGCACTCACGGAGCCATCACCCCCCACGACCCCTCTTGCCCTTAGCCTCACATGTGCTGTTTACGGAGCTCACGTCTCACAATATGGATCGCACATTTGAACGTGGATGGCGTGACCATAGAATGATAGAACAAGGAAGCGCGAAGGAACGAGACTTTCTTTTGGCTGTTTCGCTGAGTAAGCGGTAACAAAGACACGGGAAGTTTCAGGTTAGCCTCCACCGCTTGTTTACCTCAGCTGTCTGTGCTAATGAGACCTGTAGCTTTTCTCAAGAAAGTGGGGGCCAGTGGTCCGCTGTGACTGGTCCCGAAACCAATTCTCTTCCTTGTTGCACGAAAACTCGATCTAAAATAAAATGATACGCTAGCAAAAATCTGCGCTACTTTTTCTTCAAAAGGACGTATATCCCAATGCATTGCACGGATATGTATTGAATTTTCGTAATGAATACAAAAATAAAGTGAGGTAATGCAACTTTAACCTGGTGGAGCCACTACATTGCTGACAGCCAACGTTGGGGCCCGAAGCAATCTGCAGACGCGTAACCCCAATTTACAGTACCATTTAGATTACGATGACTACTGCATTTATCAATTCAGGTGCAATATCTGGTAGGTTAAGATCTGGTAGCTATTGTTTTGAGGCTGATTGAGGTCACAACATGGACAGTAAACTATGGAGGAATGGGTTTGGTAAGAAATACATTTATCAGTCTATAGTTCCATCCATGCTAGTATCAGCGATTTTCAGCTCAAACTCTCCTCACACACTGTGAACCTAGCATGTTCAGGCCTTGCACTTACAGGCCTTGTTTCCTTCCAGAGCACAGCTGCTGCAGACACAGCAGAAAAAGGTATTGTTTCCATTCTTCATTCTTTGGTAAATCACAAGAATACCATTGACCTTTAAGATATACATTTCCTGACCAGCTGAAGCAAAGACGGAGGGCGGAACGCCACAAAACAAAGGCCCAAGCCATCACAAGCAGATGAAGAACAGGAGGGGATTCATTGACCGGTAAAACGTTTTACCCATTACAATATGAATTAAAAGTTCAACAGCAAATCGAAAAAATCCTAGTGCTATTGAACGTATCGGTTAGAATGTTTTATTTCCCCAAAGAACTGGAAACTAACTCATTTTGTAATCTAATTTTGTGGCATGTGTATTTTCATGTACTTCTGTGCTTTCTCAGGCTGATGTACACATGCTCCGTGTGCAAGCTGCGCTGTTTCTACAAGGAGGACCTGGAAGCTCATCTGGAAAGCCGCTTCCACAAAGACCACTTCAAATACTTGCAGAGTCAGCTGACCAAGCCCACTGTAGACTTCCTGCAGGTACCGCATATAATAAGATAAACTTTATTGTTCTAAGGGAAAATTGCTGTTGGATACAGTGCTACACAGATCTGCATGAATGAGAAAAAAATGAAAAGGAACATTGTAGGAAAGTGCAGTAGTGCTTTGAAATCTGTTTGGTCAATACAGCTTCAAAATGATTCAAAAGGACCTACTATTCATGTTGATGCTGAATTGAAGTTTATTTACACCATACTGCTGTCAAAGCACAGCCATCTCATGTCTATATTTTATTTAACCTAGTGCTATCAAACAATAATAATGTGTAATCATGACTAATCACACTTATGTCAGTTAACTCGATATAATCATATATTTTTCCCTATTCTAAGGCTACGGTTACATGCGCATCCTAAAGCCCAGTTAAAGTGGGCCAGAGCCCACTTTGCGATTTGATCCGGGCTTTAGGTGCTATGTGGCCGCGGCAACTGGTCTTGGGCACGTTTGCTGCAAGTGGGCCTGAGCACGCTTCTAAAGCCCAGGTGAGGGGGCTCAGTGTGGCAGGTAGTGGGGGATGAGGTGTGGTGGGGACTTCATATTGTCCGTCACATTACGTCTTTGGTTGTGACGCGCATTTTCACATATGTCTCTCCCTGCACTTTCGTATTCTCCACTTGTGTTAAACCTTTCATATAAGCCCCCGGACTGTGGTTGAGGGGCGCAGGGGAGTGTGTCGCTCCCAGTGGGGGCGGGTCCCGGCTCAAGTGGCCAAAATGACGTGCGCTGACATGCTAGGACCCGGAATGAGAATTGGCCAATGCTAACATATAGCATCTTCTTACCTCTCAAACGTCTTTACAGGATGGTCCAAAATCTGGTTCTTGGCCCAAACCTCCGTTCCACATGTGTGTCAATGCTGAGGGGAGTGAATTTTTTTGGACCACTCTAGTTTACCGGCTGGGAATTTTTGAATTCACTCGTTCAAATAAATGGAGCTTGCGCCGGCTGACGCATGCGCAGATGCGTTTTGTTTTTCTTGTGGGCAGGACCACTCGCGGCCATTTTGGATAGCTCCAGTAGAGCACATTTTTTGGCCCATTTGTTTGACCGGCGGAGATAGGCGTGACTACGTCCGTTAATATATACAGTCTATGGTCGCTCCAGGGCCAAACGGAAGAATTTTCCTACGGGAATAACTCCCTTCTGTCCTCCTGACCCTCGCTCTCAGTGTGGTGCTATTGCAATAACACTTCATTCAGACATTCGAGAATCAGTCTTTAATTTAATCGCCAGAACACACACCAACACACACTTTTATCCTAACTGGCTCCGGTTGCTCTGCTCGTACGGCACTTTTTATTTTTTATTTCTCATTCATTTATTTCTCAGCGCTCACGCTCGTTACTAAAGAGGCGCACTCCCGTGTCCGCGGCGCACACACGCCTGTGCACACATTACCCACTGAGCTGCTGCACTCAGAGCAAGGGGAACAAGTGTGAGATGTGTCTTCCCCTAAACAACGTGATCCGTACTCGAGCTATTGACTACAGTAGCAGAATGTAAACTGGAAGAGAAACGGAAACTTCTCGGACAACAAGGTCGTCGCTGAAGTTGGTATTAGCGCCACCAGCTGGACCGAGCGTTGTACTTGTAGACTGTAAAGAATAATGGACGTAGTCACGCCTATCTCCGCCGTTCTAACTAATGGGCCAAACAATTTGCTCTACTGGAGCTATCCAAAATGGCCGCGAGTTGTCCCGCATAAGTCAGCCGGCGCAAGCTCCATTCATTTGAACGGGAGACTTCAGAAATTCACAGCAAGTAAACTAGAGTGGTCCAAAAAAATTCACCCCCCTCAGCATTGACACACATGTGGAATGGAGCTTTGGGCCAAGAGCCAACTTTTGGACCATCCTGTAAAGACGTTTTCGAGAGGTCTGCCAATGCTATATGTTAGCATTGGCTAATTCTTATTCCGGGTCCACCCCCATCGGCCCAGGGTGGCATTGCAAGTATGTCAGCGCACATCATTTTGGCCACTTTTGAGCCGGGACTCTCCCCCACTGGTTTTACTACAGCAGTTTCTTTGGCACGTTTGCGAAAACACGTTCTTGTGACTGCGGGCCGTTTTCAAACTTCTGTGGGGATGACCTGGGCCACTTGGCCTAGTTCGTTTGTAAAAAAAAAAAAAAAAAATACCTTTGACCGTGCTCTAAATGTCCCTTGATTATGGTTTGAAAAGGAATTGGCTGAAGCAAAAGGCTTAGAATAATCTAATTCCCTCTAAAGTGTTTTGTCTAATATAGGCTACTCGATCTCTGCATGCTTTTTTTTATTTCTTTTTACCTCTCACTCGGCCCTCTCAGTGGCTGTGTCTCCACTGCAGAGTGGGACCCCTCGGCAATGTCATGAGTTTTGATCACGGCGTAATTAATAATTATTTATTTTGCGGAGGGTAACCTGTTGTGGTCTTTGAGTTTTATTTATAGGCCTGCTTCGGTTTTTTTTTTTACTTTTCACTGCATTGTTTCTGAGTGTGATTAATCCCCAGTGCTGCAATTCCTCAAACCCAGTCTGAATTTCTACAGTGCTGTAGAAGGCAATTGCCTTCACCTCATCAGTCCATTTATCGTGCAACTTGCTGTTGTTGTTTGCTGTTTCCAGTGGCGTCTGCTAGGCTAATGCTACTTGGCTAAAGCTGCTAGATTTTAAAAATGCTGGTTGTTTTGGTGCTTTCTGCTGGTGTCAGCCTTCTCTAGCTTTAGCCAATCAGCGCTGGGTTAACCTCAAGCCCCACCAGGAACTGTTCAGGGCCAAACGGAGTACTTGGCCTGGAGGAGGTTGTTGGTTCCTGTAAATGGCTCTGTGGGGGAGGTTTCTGCAGTGGAGACACGCACTAACAGGGCTAGCCCTCTAGAATTACCCCAAAGTTCCTGCAATGGAAACACGACTAATGTGCAAAAATGGGGAATGGGGAAACATGGGGAATCCAGGATATATTATGTACAATAAAGTGGCAAATTAAAAAGTGGCAATCAAACAGCGTCAATAGTAGTGCAGGTTTTTCAGTCTTAATGCAGTGACTTGTTGTACAGTCTGACAGCGGTGGGGATAAAGGCCCTGCGGTAGCGCTTCTTCTTGCACTGAGGGTGCCACAGTCTTCCACTGAAGGAG
>OZ035825.1:12206188-12338967 GCA_964034765.1 Knipowitschia caucasica | reverse complement strand
GAGAGAGACGTGAGCAGAGAGAGAGACGTGAGCAGAGAGAGAGGGACACGAGCAGAGAGAGAGACGTGAGCAGAGAGAGAGAGACGTGAGTCCGCGTGTCTATGGTCCGCGCTCGGAGCCCAGACGGCAGTGCGTTCACTGAGCTGTCAGAGCGGGGGTCACAGCAGCTGCTCTCGGGGCCAGAGCGGAGGATGTAACGTAACGTTCGGTTTATCAAAACATATCACAATATTTAACGTATAACACTAGTGAATTTCACCTAGATTTTTTCAGACATTAAAGACAAGATGTTATATAATAATTGTTTAATGAAAAAACAATTTTGCCACAAGCAACCAAAAGATGTGCCTCAGACAAGAATCGAACCTGGGTTCTCCAGGTCCCTGTATTTAATGCTATCCATTCGGCCAACAAAGCACCTCTGGGCTAGACAGGTTTGCACGCAGTCTTATACCTGAGCGTCTAAGTCGCTGGCAGAGCTAAAGCGGACTTAGCCTGCCACCTTGTGGCGATAAGATGTACTATTTTTCACGCAGCTGCGTGATTCCCGAGAAGCGTGAATGAAGACGACAAAACGGAATGGGACCTGTACTGTCATGAATTGCATACTGGCATCCAACAACTGTGATTCTATGTATTTGAACTGATTCTGTTGTAAAAGTGAATTTCATGCAGAAAACCACTTGAAACGCTTAAAACAGGCCAGAAACATCATGAATTGCATACTGGCAGCCAACAACTGTGATTCTATGTATTTGAAGTGATTCTGTTGTAAAAGTGAATTTCATGCAGCAAACCACTTGAAATGCTTAAAACAGGCCAGAAACATCATGAATTGCCTACTGGCAGCCAACAACTGTGATTCTATGTATTTGAACTGATTCTGTTGTAAAAGTGAATTTCATGCAGCAAACCACTTGAAACGCTTAAAACAGGCCAGAAACATCATGAATTGCATACTGGAAGCCAACAACTGTGATTCTATGTATTTGAACTGATTCTGTTGTAAAAGTGAATTTCATGCAGCAAACCACTTGAAATGCTTAAAACAGGCCAGAAACATCATGAATTGCATACTGGCATCCAACAACTGTGATTCTATGTATTTGAACTGATTCTTTCGTTAAAGTGAATTTCATGCAGCAAACCACTTGAAACGCTTAAAACAGGCCAGAAACATCATGAATTGCATACTGGCAGCCAACAACTGTGATTCTATGTATTTGAACTGATTCTGTTGTAAAAGTGAATTTCATGCAGCAAACCACTTGAAATGCTTAAAACAGGCCAGAAACATCATGAATTGCATACTGGCATCCAACAACTGTGATTCTATGTATTTGAACTGATTCTGTTGTTAAAGTGAATTTCATGCAGCAAACCACTTGAAACGCTTAAAACAGGCCAAAAACATCATGAATTGCATACTGGCAAACCAACAACTGTGATTCTATGTATTTGAACTGATTCTGTTGTAAGAGTGAATTTCACGCAGCAAACCACTTGAAACGCTTAAAACAGGCCAGAAACATCATGAATTGCATACTGGCAGCCAACAACTGTGATTCTATGTATTTGAACTGATTCTGTTGTAAAAGTGAATTTCATGCAGAAAACCACTTGAAACGCTTAAAACAGGCCAGAAACATCATGAATTGCATACTGGCAGCCAACAACTGTGATTCTATGTATTTGAACTGATTCTGTTGTAAAAGTGAATTTCATGCAGCAAACCACTTGAAACGCTTAAAACAGGCCAGAAACATCATGAATTGCATACTGGCATCCAACAACTGTGATTCTATGTATTTGAACTGATTCTGTTGTTAAAGTGAATTTCATGCAGCAAACCACTTGAAACGCTTAAAACAGGCCAGAAACATCATGAATTGCATACTGGCAGCCAACAACTGTGATTCTATGTATTTGAACTGATTCTGTTGTAAAAGTGAATTTCATGCAGCAAACCACTTGAAACGCTTAAAACAGGCCAAAAACATCATGAATTGCATACTGGCAAACCAACAACTGTGATTCTATGTATTTGAACTGATTCTGTTGTAAGAGTGAATTTCACGCAGCAAACCACTTGAAACGCTTAAAACAGGCCAGAAACATCATGAATTGCATACTGGCATCCAACAACTGTGATTCTATGTATTTGAACTGATTCTGTTGTAAAAGTGAATTTCATGCAGCAAACCACTTGAAACGCTTAAAACAGGCCAGAAACATCATGAATTGCATACTGGCAGCCAACAACTGTGATTCTATGTATTTGAACTGATTCTGTTGTAAAAGTGAATTTCATGCAGCAAACCACTTGAAATGCTTAAAACAGGCCAGAAACATCATGAATTGCATACTGGCATCCAACAACTGTGATTCTATGTATTTGAACTGATTCTGTTGTTAAAGTGAATTTCATGCAGCAAACCACTTGAAACGCTTAAAACAGGCCAAAAACATCATGAATTGCATACTGGCAAACCAACAACTGTGATTCTATGTATTTGAACTGATTCTGTTGTAAGAGTGAATTTCACGCAGCAAACCACTTGAAACGCTTAAAACAGGCCAGAAACATCATGAATTGCATACTGGCAGCCAACAACTGTGATTCTATGTATTTGAACTGATTCTGTTGTAAAAGTGAATTTCATGCAGAAAACCACTTGAAACGCTTAAAACAGGCCAGAAACATCATGAATTGCATACTGGCAGCCAACAACTGTGATTCTATGTATTTGAACTGATTCTGTTGTAAAAGTGAATTTCATGCAGAAAACCACTTGAAACGCTTAAAACAGGCCAGAAACATCATGAATTGCATACTGGCATCCAACAACTGTGATTCTATGTATTTGAACTGATTCTGTTGTTGAAGTGAATTTCATGCAGCAAACCACTTGAAACGCTTAAAACAGGCCAGAAACATCATGAATTGCATACTGGCAGCCAACAACTGTGATTCTATGTATTTGAACTGATTCTCGTTGTAAAAGTGAATTTCATGCAGCAAACCACTTGAAACGCTTAAAACAGGCCAGAAACATCAGCAATTATCGTGGGATCACACTCCTCAGCCTCCCCGGTAAGGTCTACTCCAAGGTACTGGAGAGGAGGCTACGGCCGATGGTCGAATCTCGGATCCAGGAGGAGCAGTGTGGTTTTCGTCCCGGTCGCGGAACACTGGACCAGCTCTACACTCTCCATCGGTTACTTGAGGGTTCATGGGAGTTTGCCCAACCTGTCCACATGTGCTTTGTGGATTTGGAGAAGGCGTTCGACTGTGTTCCCCGGGTTGTCCTTTGGGGGGTTCTCCGGGAGTATGGGGTCCGGGGTCCTCTGCTGAGGGCCGTCCGGTCCCTGTATGACCGGAGTCAGAGCTGTGTTCGCATTGCCGGCAGTAAGTCAGACCTGTTCCCGGTGCATGTTGGCCTCCGCCAGGGCTGCCCTTTGTCACCGGTTTTGTTCACTGTATTCATGGACAGAATTTCTAGGCACAGCCAGGGGCCGGAGGGGGTCCGGTTCGGGGACCACAGGATTTCATCTCTGCTGTTTGCGGACAATGTTGTCCTGTTGGCTCCAACGAACCAGGACCTGCAACATGCACTGGGACGGTTTGCAGCCGAGTGTGAAGCGTCTGGGATGAGAATCAGCACCTCCAAATCCGAGGCCATGGTGCTCAAGTGGAGGAGTTCAAGTATCTCGGGGTCTTTTTCACGAGTGAGGGAAGGATGGAGCTTGAGATTGACATGCGGATCGGTGCAGCGTGTGCAGTGATGCGGTCGCTGTATCGGACCGTCGTGGTGAAGAGGGAGCTGAGCCAAAAGGCAAAGCTCTCAATTTACCGGTTAATTTTTGTTCCCTCCCTCACCTATGGTCATGAGCTGTGGGTAATGACCGAAAGAACGAGATCGCAATGAGGTCGAAATGAGCTTCCTCCGCAGAGTGGCTAAGCGCTCCCTTAGAGATAGGGTGAGGAGCTCAGTCACACGGGAGGAGCTCAGAGTAGAGCCGCTGCTTCTCCACGTCAAGAGGAACCAGTTGAGGTGGCTCGGGCATCTGTTCCGGATGCCTCCTGGACGCCTCCCTGGGGAGGTGTTCCGGGGAAGACCCAGGACACGCTGGAGGGACTATGTCTCTCAGCTGGCCTGGGAACGTCTTGGGGTCCCCCCGGACGAGCTGGAGGAAGTGTGCGTGGATAGGGAAGTCTGGGCGTCTCTGCTTAGACTGCTGCCCCCGAGACCCGGCAACGGATGAAGCGGAAGAAAATGGATGGATGGATGGATGCCTCGCTAGTGTGTGGGCCTGTGTGCGTTTTGGGAGATATTTGCAAGGTATGGATAGTTTTGTGTTACATACTGATCACAAGCCACTTGTTCCACTGATAAACATATATGACTTGGATAAAGCTCCAGTTAGGTGTCAGAGTGTACACCTAAGAGGTGTACCCTGTGCCTTCGGTACAAAAGGAGATGGGGAGGGGGCGGAGGCAGAGCTGGATGAGACGTGGGCCAGCCGCCAGACACGGGAGGGGAGTGCTCCGTGATCTAGCGGCCATGCAGTATTTTTAGCCTCTGTTTTTAGTCAGTTTTTTTTAGCTTAGGTTTTATTGCATTTATTCATTTACTTATATTTTAATGTATTTATAATAAATTGCTTTTAATTCGCTTTTAATCCAGAGGTCCTTTTAAAATCCGGGTCCAAAGAACCTGCTTTTTTTACACATGTGACATTTTGGCATTGTCTGGCAAGACCTGGTACCACTGTTATATAGAGGCTAGGGCTGGCCCGGAGGACGTGACCGGGCGCCGAGCTGGGCGCTGGCAGCTGGGTGGGCCACCCCAGATCCAACACAGAGGAGCACCACATCCGCGACCTGGAGAGAGAGCACCACGACGCATGATGCAAGCAGAGGCAGACATGAGGTCTGCCTCGCTTGTGAGTATGGGCATGTGGTGTAGTGGTGCTCGTGGAAGGCCTACGGCCCCAGGGTCGCGGGTGCGTGGATTTGGGGCTGGCCTCTGATGTGTTTGGTGCAGGTGGGCCCGGCAGCAGCGGCAGGCGCGGGAGTCGGCGGCCCATCCGTGATTGGAGCACGGCAGAGAAACGCGGCAGTGGCTCCGGAGAGACGCGGGACGCAACGGTGGCTCTGGAGAGACGCGGGACGCGACGGTGGCGCGCCGGTGGCCCCGGAGAGACGCAGGACCTGGCGGAGGCCCCCCGAGAGGCGAACCCCCTCCCCAGTGATGGAAAGGCACAGGTGTTCCGAACTAGCAGGGACTGCTATTGTTAAAGCAGGGGGGGTGTCAGGGGGTGCAAAATGGGTGGTGGGTTTTACTAAGGTTTTATGTTTTTATGCATGTTGTGTGTGTGGTTTTTTACATTGTGTTTTTACTTGCACCACCTGAAGCACCCTGGCTCCCCACGTGACAATAATTAGGACACCTGTGCCTTGGGTACAAAAGGAGATGGGGAGGGGGTCAGCACTAGATCATATACGGAATCGGGACGGAAGCGGAAGTAAATATAACAAAATACCTATTCATGCCTAAACTTAACCAGCCATTCCCATAAAATAACCCCAACCCACCCTTAACCCTAAACTTAACCATCTTAATTAGATGCCTAAAACTTAACCAGTCACCACTTAAGGACTTTTTAGTCTAAAACTAATTTGAAAGTAGGATTGTTACTTCCGGTTTCGTCCCGATTCCGTATATGATCTAGTGCCGACCATGGGGAGGGGACGGAAGCAGAACTGGATGAGACGTGGGCCAGCCGCCAGACAGGGAAGGGGAGTGTCCCTACATAAGGATAACACAAAACAGGAACAAGAACCTATATGGAGGGGATGGGGGATCAGGGAGCAGAAGATCCATGCACTACACCCATCAGGAATCAGACATCGTCGGTGGGGAAGGCAGTGGCGGCCACCCTCCTGTTGCTAGTGTTATGGTTTTCATTATAATTATTAATATTATTGTTAATATTGATGGTGGTAGTGGTATTAGTATTATACATATTATTACTATTTATTCTTTAATTTTTTCTCTTTTTATATTTGTAAGCAATGCACATGCGCACACACACACACATTCACACACCACGCACATGCACACACATCTACACAAAACTTTGTTCACTGTCCCTGTCTGTATTCTATGTATTCTTGTATGTCTTGTACCGTGTATGCTTGTCACTTACCTGTCTGTTTTTGAATTTTGTATTGTTTAAGTAGAATAAAAATTAAAAAAAAAAAAAAAAAAAAAAAAGGAAGGGGAGTGTCCTGTGGTCTGGCGGCCATGCAGTATTTTTAGCCTCTGTTTTTAGTCAGTTTTTTTAGCTTAGGTTTTATTGCATTTATTAATGTACTTATATTTTGATGAATTTATGATAAATTGCTCTTAATTCGCTTTTAATTCAGTGGTCCTTTTTAAATCCGGGTCCAAAGAACCTGCTTTTTTTACACATGTGACACTAACATGTCTGTGTGGTGGCCCGGCGTTGGGGGAGACATTGTAAAGCTTGTGAGTACATGCGAGTTTTGTATTAAAAACAAACCCACTCAAAGAAAGGAGCCCCTTATTACTACTCCACTGCCAAAGGGTGCTTGGCAAAAGATAGCAGTTGATTTGTATGAGCAAAACGGTCAACAGTATTTAGTAGCCACAGATTATTATTCACGCTACATTGAGATTTCTTATTTGCTTACAACAAGTAGTAACCAAGTAATTACACATCTCAAGTTTATGTTGGCAAGTTGGGGTATTCCTTTTGAGTTGGTATCGGACAATGCACACCAGTTCACCTCAGCAGAGTTTCGACGGTTCATTGAGACATATGACTTTGAACACACAAGATCTAGTCCTCACTACCCGCAAGCAAACGGAGCTGCTGAGAGGAGCGTTGCTATAGCCAAGAGGATCCTGCGTCAACCAGACCCGCAACTTGCACTTTTGAGCTATAGAGCGACGCCTATCACTGCGACAGGTCACAGTCCAGCTCAATTAATGTTTGGACGAGAGATCAGGACCACAGTGGCAGTGGTTCCACAACAGCTATGCCCTACTGCTGTTGATAAACAAATGGTTAGACTAAAAGATCAACAGGCTAAGTCTTCTTACCACTTCTTCCACAACCGACGTCATTCAGCCAAGGCTTTGAAAACGCTGCAAGCTGGTCAAAGTGTTTCTGTTAAACTGGATGGGGAGAAGGGCTGGAAAACTTTGGCAAAAGTCATCGCAAAAGCGCCAGAGCCCAGATCCTCCATTGTCAGAACTGAACAAGAAAAGGGGGGCATTTACAAGAAGTGCCTGAGCCAGCAGCTGAGCTGACTGCAACAGAGACTAGTGACTGTGAAATGACTATTCCAGAGGATACAGATGTGCTGCCTGCTGCCACCAGTGCATCGGTGCCCTGTGTTCCCACTAATTTAGGGGCATCCCCAAAGAGGACCTCTGCTGGTCAAGTTGTTAGGCCGCCGGTGAGGTTCAAAGACTTGAAGAATCTGTTTTTGGGTCAATAACAGTACAGATGTTTGATTGGTTATTCATTATTGAAATAAAATTTTACAGCAGTTTTATTGTTTTATAACTGTGGAGCTATTTAATATACACAGCTAAACGATAGCAAATGTTAATTATTCATGTTATACTGTATAAACGAAGAAAAAATCTTATTGTTTGAGGGGAAACTGCTGAAGAGGGGAGATGTGATGTTATGTAAAGGTGATCCACTATATGCTCCACTAGGGGGCATTGTTGTAGTGCTTTTGACGAGCCTGGGGAGAGTTGGCAAGTGTTGAGTTTTGGATATGTACAAGTGTGGTTCACGCTGTTACCTTGTTGGAGCATCTCTGTTATTAAAATAGACTCAAAGCAACTACCATGAATCAGTGATTTCATGACAGCATGGACAAGGAGGTGCAATTTGAAAGTTAAATACAATGTAAGGCAATTATGAAGCGTGTTTGCCATGGAAGGAAAATGTGCATGATTTATTTTAAAAAAATCAATAAATAATGTATTAATTATGTTCCCTTGTAAGATGTCCCCTAAAAAGTGATGACACATATAAAAGTAAATAGCATATGTCATCATTCTTTCTGACCTCATGGACACCCTGTCTCCTCGTTGTGATCTGCGTTATCTCCCTGAGCAGTCGTAGGCGGAGTCTCCTGGGCTGACAGGCAAGGCAAGTATCTCTCGCTCACACTCGCCCCTCTCCTTCGGTAATTCGCGCTGGCTGTGTCCGTACCCTGGACTGTACTGAAGGGCTGCAGGCTGTGACAGAAGTGCTAACCCGCTTACCACGGTGAGTCATCACATCAGAGGCATATGGACAATATATTACTTATATTAGAGTAGTTAAGCACTTTTTCCGCGCACTTTATCAATGGATGATGCGTAATCAGCCGCGCACAAGCATTGCCACTCCTCCTCAGTGCGCATCAACATTACAGTGACTTTTTTTTTTTTTACAACTTCTATTCTATTTCCGTACGCAGGGCTTTGGTGCCGTGCTGGTTTGCCCTGGGCTGATCTTAATAGTGAGCAACGCATTGCACCTAACTTAATATAAAGGCTATGTACAGTGTATGGCAAGATTAATATATCTCACACAGACACACACACACACACACAAGAAAATACCTCCTTTGGTTCAAAATCTTTTGAGTTGCTGCTAACTAGAACGCGATTATGCCAACAGACGAAATGAGACATGTCAGCTAAAAGAACCAGCGACCAATATTTGATCACGTAGAGTGTTTGAAGTCGTGGTACGTGCGCTACACGAACGCAGCAGCCAAACGCTGCATAGGATAAAAGCGTGAAGACCACTGGGTTACAAAACACAGCGTGCTGATCTAAGTCAAGCACCGCGCGAGTGGTAGCTGATTCATGTCAAAGATATAAACAAGAAAAATTTCGCTCAGATCTGGGAAAAAAGTTGGGTCAGAGGCAGGCCTCTCGTTTCGAGTGTCGCACGCTGCGGGCTCCAGAAGTCGCACACCGCGCCAATTGTGACAAGAGGCCTAGTTCTGGAGGCACTCTCTGTTATTAAATAGACCAATAAGACAACTACCTAAATCATGAAAGTTCAGACAGCATGGACAAGGAGTGCAATAATGAAAGTTAAATACAATGTAAGAGCAGTTATGAAAGTTGTTTAGCCCGCATGAAGGAAAATGTGCCATGATTTATTTCTAAAAAAATCAGAAAAATAATGTATTATAATTATAGTCTCACAATTGTAAGATAGTCACCTAAAAAGTGATGACGTACATATAGAAAGTAATAGCATAATACCATAGTCATCAATTCTTTCTGACCTGCATGACACCCTGTCAAAATCCTGCCGACAGATTGTGATTACTACGTTAACATCACTGAGCAGTCGTAGCGGAATCTCCTCAGGGCTGACAGGCAGAGAAGTAATCTCTCGCTCACAAACTCGCCCCTCTCCTTCGGTAATGTCGGCGCTGGCTGTGGCCGTACCCTGGACCATGTAAATGAAGGCTGCAGCTGAGGAAGCGAAGGCTAACCCGCTTACCAAAGGTGAAGTCATCAACATCAGGAGGCATATGGACTAGATATATTACTTATATGTAGAGTAAAGTTAAAGACACATTTTCGCGTCGCCACGGAGAGATGGGGGGGTCGTTAGCGGGGGGGGGGAGGAAGGGGGGGGGGGGGGGGGGGGCTGTAGTTGGGGGGGGGGGGGGGGGGGGGGGGGGGGGGGGAAAGATTTGTGTGTGTTAAGAAGGGGGGGGGGGTAATCTTGTGCGTGTGTAAGGGGAAGGGATGGGGGGGGGGGGGGGGGGGGGGGGGGGGGAGGGGGAGGGGGGAGGTTGGGGGGGGGGGAGGGGTGGTTTGGGTTGGGGGGGGGGGGGGGGGGGGGGGGGGGGGTTTATGTTTGGTTTTGGTGGTTTTTTGTTAATTGAGCGTATTGTTGGAGTGGTGTGTGGAGTGGGGGGAGGGGGGGGGGTGGGGGGGGGGGGGGGGGGGGGGGGGGGGGGGGGGGGGGGGGGTGGGGGGGGGGGGGGGGGGGGGGGGGGGGGGGGGGTTGGGGGGGGGGGGGGGGGGGGGGGGGGGGGGGGGGGGGGGGGGGGGGGGGGGGGGGGGGGGGGGGGGGGGGGGGGGGGGGGGGGGGGGGGGGGGGGGGGGGGGGGGGGGGGGGGGGGGGGGGGGGGGGGGGGGGGGGGGGGGGGGGGGGGGGGGGGGGGGGGGGGGGGGGGGGGGGGGGGTGGGGGGGGGTTGGGGTGGGAGGGGTTTTGTAAGGGGGGGTGGGGGGGGGGGGGGGGGGGGGGGGGGGGTTTGTTGGGGGGGGGGGGGGGGGGGGGGGGGGGGGGGGGGGGGGGGGGGGGGGGGGGGGGGGGGGGGGGGGGGGGGGGGGGGGGGGGGGGGGGGTGATTTTGGAGGAGGGGTTTTGGGGGTTGGGGGGGTGGGGTGTTGGTGTGTTTGGGGAGTGGGGGGGGGGGGGGGGGGGGGGGGGAGTGTGGGGGGGTTTTGGGGTTTGGTTTGGAGTGGGGGCGGTTTGTTTTTGGTTTAGGGGGTTGGGGTGTGAGGGTTTGGGGGGGTGTTTTTTTGTTTAGAGGATTTGGTTTTGTGGGGGTTTGGTTTGGAGGGGTGTGTTTTATGAGGGATGTTGTGGTTTGGGGGAGGGGGGGGGGTTATTTTTTTTTTTGTTTGGAGGGGGGGGATGTTTTTGAGGAGGGGGGGAGGGAGGGGGGGGGGGGGGGGTTTTTTTTAGGTGGTTTTTTTGTGGGGGGGGGGGGAGTTTTGTTTTGTTGATTTTTTGGAGGGTGTGGTTGTTGGGGGGGTTTTTGTTATGGAGGGAATGGGGGGGTTTGAGGGAGTGTTTTTGTGGGTGTGCTTGGGGGGGGGGGTTGGAGGGGGGGAGTGTTTGGTTTGTTGGTGGAGGAGTGTTGCGGGGGATGAGGGGGGGAGGAGGGGGGGGGGGGGGGGGGGGATGGGGGGGGGGGGGGGGGGGGGGGGGTGGGGGAGGGTTTTTTTTTTTGGGTTATGGGATGTATGGGGGGGGGGGGGGTGGGGGGGGGGGGGGGGGGTGGGGGGTGGGGGGGGGGGGGGGGGGGGGGGGGGGGGGGGGGGGGTTTTTTGTTTGGGGGAGAGTTGGGGGGAGCGTGTAGGGTTGATTTTGTGGATTGGGGAGAGTTTGTTGGTAGGGAGCGGGAGGCGAGAGGTGTTGGGGTTTTATGGGGGGGGGGGGGGGGGGGGGTGGAGATTTGGTTTTGTTTTATGGGGGCGGGGGGGGGGGGGGGGGGGGGGGGGGGGGGGTTTGTGTTGGAGGTTTTGTTTTTTTTTTAGGGGGGGGGGAGGGGGTGTGGTGTTTCTGTAGAGAAAATTATTTAGGATGTTTGGGGGTTGGTGAGGTTTTTTTGGATTGTGCATTTAGGGGGGGGTTTTTTGGTTTGAGGGTTTTTTTGGTTTTTAGTGGGGGGGGAGGGGGGGGGGGGGAGAGGGGGGGGGGGGGGGGGGGGGGGGGGGGGGGGGGGGGTGGGGGGGGGGGGGGGGGGGGGAGGGGGGGGGGGTGGGGGGGGGGGGGGGGGGGGGGGGGGGGGGGGGGGGGGGGGGGGGGGGGGGGGGGGGTGATGGGTGTTGAGGAGAGGGTTTGAGTGTTGTTTGGTTTTTGGGGAGGAGGTTATGGATTGGGGGGTTTATTGGGTGTTTTTTAGGGGGGGGGGGGGGGGGGGGGGGGGGGGGGGGGGGGGGGGGGGGGGGGGGGGGGGGGGGGGGGGGGGGGGGGGGGGGGGGGGGTGGGGGGGGGGGGGGGGGGGGGGGGGGGGGGGGGGGGGGGGGGGGGGGGGGGGGGAGGAGGTTGGGGGATGGGGGGGGGGAGGTTGGGTGGTGGGGCGGAGGTTTGGGTGGGGGGGGGGGGGGGGGGGGGGGGGGGGGAGGGAGGGTTGTTTTTTGAGGGAGAGCGAGGGTGGGTTTTTTGGTTGGTGGGAGGTTTTTGGGTGTTGGTGGGGGAGGGTTGGGTGAGTGATTTTTGGGGTTTTTGAGGGGTATTGGGGGGGGGGGTGAGGTTGTTGGTTGTAGGGAGAGAGGGTTGGGGGGGGGGGGGGGGGGTAGGAGGGTTGGTGTTTTGTTATGAGAGGGAGGGGGGGGGGGGGGGGGGGGGGGGGGAGGTTGAGAGGAGGGGGAGGTTGTTTTTTTGAAGGTGAGTTGGGGGGGATATGTAAGGGGGGGGGGGGGGGGGGGGGGGGGGGGGGGGGGGGGGGGGGGGGAGGGGGGTTTTTTGTTGGGGGGGTGGGGGAGGAGGGGGGGGGGAGGGGGGGGAGGGGGGGGTGTGAGGGTGTTTTGTGGGGGAGGGAGGTGTTGGGGGGTGAGGGTGTGTGGTTTTTTTTGGGGGGTTGGGGGGGGGGGGGGGGGGGGTTTTTGGTGGGGGGGAGGGGGTGGTTGTGGTGGGGGGGGGGGGGGAGGAGGGGGTGAATACCTGCCTCTCCTTGGGGGGCGATAAAGGGGGGGGGGGGGGGGGGGAAGTACAAAGGTGGTGTGAGGCGGGGGAGGAGATAAGGGGGGGGGGGGGGGAGGGTGGGGGGGGGGGGGGAGGGGGTTTGGGGGTTGGGGTGGCGGAGGAGGGGGGGAGAGGGGATTTGGGGGGGGGAGAGAGAGGGAGGAGGAGGAGGGGGGGGGGGGGGGGGTGGGGGGGGGGGGGGGGGGGGGGGGGGGGGGGGGGAGGTTTGGGGTGGGTTTTATTTTGGTGGGGGGTGTATGAGGGATGGGAGGGGAGGTGAGGGGAGGGGATGGGTTTTGGGGGATGGGGGGGGGGGGGTGAGTGAGGGGAGGGGGGGGGGTTTTTGAGGGGGGAAGGGGGGGGGGGGGGGGGGGGGGGGGGGGGGGGGGGGGGGGGGGGGGGGGGGGGGGGGGGGGGGGGGGGGGGGGGGGGGGGGGGGTTTAGGGGGAGTTTGTTAGGGGTGTGGGGGGGGGGGGGGGGGGGGGGTTTGGGGGGGGATTGTTGTGGGAGGAGAAGGGGAGGCGGGAGGGGGGGGGGGGGGGGGGGGGGGGGGGGGGGGGGGGGGGGGGGGGGGGGGGGGGGGGGGGGGGGGGGGGGGGGGGGGGGGGGGGGGGGGGGGGGGGGGGGGGTGTTGGGGGAGGGGGGGGGGGGGGGAGGGAGTTGAGGGGAGTGATTTTAGAATGGGTTGGAAATAAAAAGGGGGGTGGATAAAAATATTGGTGGTCGAGTATATGTATTGGGGGGGGGAGGGGGGGGGAGGGAGGCGGAGGGGGGGTGGGTGGGGAGAGAGGGTTTATTGATTTTTAGTAGATTTAGGGGCTGGAAAAGTAATTTTGAAATCCAAATAATTCTGCTGAACGACTGTTATCAGTTAAATAAGTATTAGATCATGGCTTATTATTGCCTTTTGACAGATTAGGGCCATTTAATGATGACTTCACATGAAAATCTTACATATTGGTACATTAAGATTGTCGTGCGGCAAAAACGGCCTGAAAAGCCACAATGTGATACCCAGCTTAAGGTAGCTCCGCATGAGGAGTACTGCCTCTATTACTCTACTAAAAGAGTATACATGTATAGTATAGTATAGAGTACCGTATATAGAGGCAACGCAAGGGACTTCTTTGTAGCCTCCATCTGCAAGACACATTTTGTAACAATTCGTCACTTTGCCAACGGTGACAGAGATGGCGAGGACTGTGACTGTTGTTCCAAGATTATACATGGTGTCATGTTGTGGGCCTCATCCAACAAAACAACTCCAGTGTGCTTCTCTTTTGACTTCACCAGACCCATTGAGCCATTGCAGCTCCTTATCAATTCACACTGGCGTCTGCAGACTGCTGCTGGAGCTGCTTTAAAAGTCATCAGACACTAATCTACCCAGACTGTACGAGGCCTGCGTTTTCACCCGGGTGTCTGTCACAAGCTGTTCCCGTCAGCAGGAGAATCGCTTTGTCGATTGTAGACTTCATCCCCCCCGCTCCTCCGAGACCTGTCCCCACGCAGACGTACAGTGAGCGAAAAGCAATTGGCTGCGACCTTCACCGATCGGTACGGCCCGGCTAATGCGACGAGATGGAGCGGGAGGCAGAGCGGGGCTGGGGGCCAGAGGGGGGGGTGGCGGTGATGAGGGACGGGGGGTTGAGGGGAGGCCTGATCAATGGGCGTCTTGTTAGCGCGCAGGAAAAGGCCACTATAGCCGCTCGCAGGTGTAGTGTGGGGGAGATGGGATCGAAGCGGAAAGGAGCTTTTTCTCCCAGCGTCTGACGGCTTCACTGCTGCCACACTGCAGGCTCTGTGGCTCTGGGGCCTCGCGTGTGTGGACTGTGGGGACCAAATGAGGAGAAAGATTCAACTTGATTCAAAGAAATTGGTATTCCACATCAAAAAAAGCAAAAGGAACACTCCAAACTTTACATCTGTGCACACATCTATCTCCTATAACATGCTTTGTAGGCTATAAGCATATTACATTACAAAATATCTGGAAACTTTAGTGTTGCGCCAGTTGACTGTTTAGATCAGGTTACTGCACGGACAAAAGTACAGTATTGTATTCTGTGTTTCAAATGTTTAGACAATAATATAACCACGAGTAATATACACAAATAAAAACAGACATCACTGCAAAAAGTGAAGAAAAATAAGTCAAAAAATCGTTAAATTTGGCAAAATCTATCATTATTTTAGAACTTTTTGACCTGTCTTAAAACAAGATTTGCCAACCGGTTACAAAGTTATCTTGTTTTAAAGAAATACAGGACAAGCAGCAGTCCTTCTTGATAAGATAAGATCAGATAAAACCATTACACAACGAAGAAATTTGAATGTCATTGTTGCGCAGAATAAAAGGAAATTAGAGCACACATTAAACAGGATTTTTTTCAGATATAGATCAGGGGTGTCCAGACTTTTGAGTAAGAGGGCCATTTCAATATGTTAGTGCTAATACTCTTTTTGTTGTCGTTACGCGTTTTGTTATGTTTTGTAAATTTGTCTAAGTTGCTTGTGATTATAGGGACCTAATTGTGTCTATGCCCACTTTTTTGCTCAAAATAAATAAACAAATATATAAAAAAATATTAAATGACTATAATATATAAGTAAGAGGGCCACTTTAGTTCATCAGACTTAACCTGGGGCCGATAAATCTGGATTTAAAAACTGGATTGGAGCTGGACCGACTGGATTCTGGAATTTATAATCTGTCCTTATTGAGTCACGCCTGCATTTTATTTAGAACGTTGTGACACAATCATAAAACAAATGTCAGTAAATAACAATAACGCCAACGAGTGGATTCCAGAGGCTCTGAGGTGTACAACAAGGTATAGCATGCCTGTATTGGTGGAGCTGAAGTTGGCTGGATGACACTGTGTTAGCAGCAGAGGGCCGCAATTGGGTTTGGACATGCCTGTTTAATAAATAGTACAACTCTGGAGGTATGATTGCACTTGGTTCAGGGATATGTCACTAGTGGAGGACACGCAGCATCAGGAAGGATTTACAGATGTTTTTATCGTATTTTAGCAGCAGATAAAGTGACCACAAGGCAAAAAATGATAAAATATGAGGTAATAATAGCTTGAATCAAGGGGTTTCAATCTTAATCGTTGTCTTTGTTCAAAAACGGTTGCTTTACTTTCTCATCTTTTTAAAACAAGATAATTTTACGCATTGTCCTGTTGTAAAATCTTGCTTTAAGGCAGTTAGAATGAGCTCAAATTAAGATACAATTTGCATATTTTTTAAGACTTATTTACTTTTATTATCACTTTTTGCAGTGTAGCGAATCACCAGAATGTAGTTAATTTGGGAATATTCTCAAATTAAGATAAAAAAAAAAAACCTTGATCCAACACTGTAGGACCTCAGTTTTTAGTGTAGTTTGAAAGATATAAATAAGGAGTGTGTTGCGGGTTGTGTGTCCGGTGCAGGTGCTGATCCGGCGGCGCCCCCTGCTGTACGTGGTGGGTCTCCTGGTGCCCAGCCTGTTCCTGATGCTGGTGGATGTGACTAGTTTCTGGCTCCCTCTGGACGGTGGGACCCGCATCGCCTTCAAGATCAGTATTCTGCTGGGGTACACCGTGTTCCGGGTCAACCTGACGGACGAGCTGCCGGCCTCCGCTCTCACCACGCCCATCATCGGTAACACTCGTGGACAGAGAAGGAACACTTATGTACAGCACAATATACACACACAAACACACACAGGCACACACACACACAGGCACTTGTGGACAGAGAAGTAACACTTATGTACAGCACAATATACACACACAAACACACGAACACACACAAGCACACACACACAGACACACACAGGCACACACACACAGACACACACAGGCACACACACTCAGACACACACAGGCACTCGTGGACAGAGAAGGAACACTTATGTGCAGCACAATATACACACACAAACACACACAGGCACACACACACAGACACACACAAGCACTTGTGGACAGAGAAGGAACACTTATGTACAGCACAATATACACACACAAACACACACAGGCACACACACACAGGCACACACAGGCACTTGTGGACAGAGAAGGAACTTATGTACAGCTCAATATATACACACATGCATACAGACACGCACACACACACACACGTACACACAGAGACACACACACACACACACACACCTATGTACAATACAAGACACACACACACACAACCAATCAGCTCAAAAGGCTCAAATAGTGACTCAGAGGGCTCTTTCTTCCAAGTATGCACACAATATATACAATATATCACACATTTGATTTTTCCTTGACTTTCCTGCGGATTCAAACAAAATGTGTTATTTACGAGTCACAAAAGTTAGGTCCCCCAGCTTTACAGTTTTTTCCTGTTGCTTGAACACTATAGACATACGCTTAGACCAAAGTTGCAGAACTTGAAGCTTTTGTTCTAAACCTAAAACACAGACTGACCATTCCATAAACAAAAGTACTGCTTTGCACTCTACTTTCATTTCTACAACACACTTTCTCCTTTTGCAACACACTTTCTCTTTCTGCAACACACTTCCTCCTGCTCACTACACACTGTGTCATACATAAGACACTTTGTGCATATTGGCAATCCCGTGTTATCGTTGGGAAAACACATCTATTCAAAATACCAAACACATTGTGTGACTAAAAACACTGAGACACACACCAGAAAACACTGAATTACAAAATGCAACACACATCAGACAGACACAAACAGGCTTCAGTTTAGCCATTTTCAGAACTTTGCAAGTTTGAAGGCAGGAAGAGCAAGACAGAGGAAGACAAGGAGTTTAAGAGGATTAAAACAACACAATACTTTTATGACATTAGAGCAACTTTTGTGGATCTTGTGATAAACCACCGCCTCAAACTGAGGGAAGCAGAGAGTCCAGACAAGGTCCTTCAGGACCTACATGTTTCCAACACTCTACTGCAGACTGTACCTACAGTATTTACAGTACTGTATCACATGTACTGTAAGTCTCTACTGCAGACTGTACTACAGTATTTACAGTACTGTATCACATGTACTGTAAGTCTCTACTGCAGACTGTACCTACAGTATTTACAGTACTGTATCACATGTACTGTAAGTCTCTACTGCAGACTGTACCTACAGTATTTACAGTACTGTATCACATGTACTGTGAGTCTCTACTGCAGACTGTACCTACAGTATTTACAGTACTGTATCACATGTACTGTAAGTCTCTACTGCAGACTGTACCTACAGTATTTACAGTACTGTATCACATGTACTGTAAGTCTCTACTGCAGACTGTACCTACAGTATTTACAGTACTGTATCACATGTACTGTAAGTCTCTACTGCAGACTGTACCTACAGTATTTACAGTACTGTATCACATGTACTGTAAGTCTCTACTGCAGACTGTACCTACAGTATTTACAGTACTGTTCTGTATCACATGTACTGTTTTGCAAGTTGGCTATTGCTCCTTTTTGAAAAAAATGTAGTTTTGTGAAACATACAAGACGGTAAAGTACATAAAACTGAGATATAACAGTAATGTGTACATTTGTACTGTAAAAAAAATAAACCTATAGTAACAATTTGTGGTTTCATATTTATACAAAATGACTAAAAGAACATCCGGAGGTGGTCGGCAACTGTTCACCAACAACATGAACTTGTTCGTGGAAATAGTTAGACCATGAACCATGATCCATAATCCACACACGCACAACTGCTTAGTTTTACATTAGAGTTGTTTTGTTTTACTGCATTGACACAAATACAGTATACCGTAGTACTGTGATATACAGTATATTGTAGTACTGTAATGTGATGTACAGTATATTGTAGTACTGTGATGTACAGTATATACTGTAGTACTGTACTGTAAAGTATGCTGTAGTACTGTACTGTAAAGTATACTGAAGTACTGTACTGTAAAGTATGCTGTAGTACTGTACTGTAAAGTATACTGTAGTACTGTACTGTAAAGTATGCTGTAGTACTGTACTGTAAAGTATACTGTAGTACTGTACTGTAAAGTATACTGTAGTACTGTACTGTAAAGTATGCTGTAGTACTGTACTGTAAAGTATACTGTAGTACTGCACTATAAAGTATACTGTAGTACTGTACTGTAAAGTATACTGTAGTACTGTACTGTAAAGTATACTGTAGTACTGTACTGTAAAGTATACTGTAGTACTGTACTGTATTGAGTTGATATTATTTGTAACCTTTCAGTGCTACAGAGAACAAAAACAGTTCCATTGAGCTTCACAGAAAACTAACTGATAAACAGAATAAAAACAGTGAAAATGACTGCAGTGTTTTATATAAAGTACTGTAGTGTGTTGCTTTCAATCTGAAAGTGTGTTCACGTGATGCAAGTGTGTGTCATTTTGTCCTCAGAGTTTCATTTTGACGAATGATTGTTTAATTTTGAGAGCAGAGTTTGAGTTTTGATAGAGGAGTTTCATTTTGACACAGATGTGTCTGGTTTATGTCCCAGTGTTGTGTCAGGTTCTCGTGTGTGTAGAGTTTTGGGACTTTGAGCGAAATTTTGCAAACTGTGTTCAAGCAACAGGAAAAAACTGTAACCCCACCCCACACTTCCTCCTGTGCTCTCTGCAGGAGTGTACTTCGTGGTGTGCATGGCGCTCCTCATGCTCAGCCTCATCATGTCCATCGTGGGGGTCAAGCTGCTGCACCACGGGGGGCAGGAGGTGAGGGACATGTCGCTGTCGGCCTGTCTGCTGCACGCATACGCACAGACAGCAGGGGGCGCTCTCATATCCACAGACCCGCCCACGGAGCAGCTGCAGGACGGTGAGTGCGTGGATTCAGCAGTAAAATCAATTATTGCAAAATGTAACTTCTACTTCATCAGATATGCTTTTATACTTCATGTATTTTCAAAAATAAATTACTAAACGGGGCAATGCACAATTAGATTAGATTAAAGTCCACTGTCACGTTATTACCCGCTTTGTCCCAGACCCTCATGCTGCTAAATTTTACAGATTAATACATAAATTATAATTTCTTCCACTTGAATATACAGCATTTCACACTTGCTTCTTTATTTTTCTACAGTCAGAAATGTTATATGTTCTGTTTTGTAACTGTGGATTCAAGGATATCTTAATCTGAATCTTAATTATAGATATAATATAGAGTTGGACCAGAGGTGTCAAATATGCAGCAGAGAGATCCTTTTTAGTGGACCCAAAATGATTTTCCATTGTTATTTTTATTAATTCAAATTAGTTAAAAAAAATAAAAATAAAAAGTGAAAATTGTTTTGAGAGTGAGGAACTAGTTAGATGGAATTCATGGTATTATTCATGTTTTACCCTGTTGGGTAGACACTGGCATTTTCTCTAGAGAATAACTATAAAACAATTATCTTGTTTTAAAAAGATACAAAAAATGTCTTCCTTTGAATGAAAAAAAATGCAAAAATTCTTGAACCAAGATTTGTCCCATTATGGTCAGAATGTACTCACAAGATGAAAAACACTACATTTAGGCATTTATTACCTCATATTTTATCATTTTTTGTCAGTGAAATGAATGAACAATTCCATGTGAAGTGTCTTTGAGTAACAAGAAAAACACCAAAGTATTATTAAAGTTACGTAGGAGGGTTTTCTACTCCCGGGTGGATCGTCAAGACTATTGGTCCTCCCGATTGTCAATCATTCTGGTGACACGTGCTCGTCCAATAAGACCAGAGAGTTTTGTTTTAAAAGTGCAGAGGGCGGTTCTTTCCTATAACTTGGGAAAATCCTCCTGTAAACCTTTGATATCAGAGGAAATGTTAAAAGTACAGAAAAGTAACCATTTGATCACAAAAGACAAACTATACACAAATAATGCAGATCTGAGACCTTTCCTTTGTATGAATATAAAACATCATGAAGCAGCAGATTAATGCTTCTGTGTGTGTGTGTGTGTGTCTTTGTGTGTTTGTGTGTGTGTGCGTGTTTGTGTGTGTGTGTGTGTGCGTGTATGTGTTTGTTTGTTTGTATTTGTGTGTGCATGTATGTGTGCGTGTGTGTGTGTGTGTGCGTGTATGTGTGCGTGTTTGTGTGTGTGTGTGCGTGTTTGTGTGTGTGCATGCGTGTTTGTGTGTGTGTGCGTGTTTGTGTGTGTGCGTGTATGTGTTTGTTTGTTTGTATTTGTGTGTGCGTGTATGTGTGCGTGTATGTGTGCGTGTGTGTGTGTGCGTATTTGTGTGTGTGTGTGTGCGTATTTGTGTGTGTGCATGCGTGTTTGTGTGTGTGTGCGTGTTTGTGTGTGTGTGTGTGTGTGCGTGTATGTTTGTTTGTATTTGTGTGTGCGTGTGTGTGTGCGTGTATTTGTGCATGTGTGTATGTGTGCGTGCCTGTATGTGTGCGTGTATTTGTGCATGTGTGTATGTGCGCGTGTGTGCAAGCCTGCCTGTATGTGTGTGTGTATTTGTGTGTCTGTGTGTGTGTGCGTGTATGTGTGCGCGTGTGTGTGTGTGCGTGTATGTGTGCGTGTATTTGTGCATGTGTGTATGTGCATGTGTGTATGTGTGCGTGTGTGCAAGCCTGCCTGTATGTGTGTGTGTATTTGTGTGTCTGTGTGTGTGTCTATGTATTTGTGTAGACTACTCTCTGGAGGGCTCTCTGGAGGAGGACCTGCTCTCCCTCTCCCCGCCGCAGGACGCCCCCTCTGGCCTGGACTGGTTACTGCAGGAGCTGGTGGTCCTGCGCAGGGCCGTGTCAGAGCAGGACAGTGAGGGCTCGGTGCAGGCGCAGTGGAGAGCTCTGTGCCTGAAGCTGGACGTGCTGCTCTTCAGGGTCTACGTGCTGCTGTTCTGCCTGTACACGGGGACTCTGCTGCTGCTGTGGGCCGGCTGGAGCAGGGCCTGAGCCGCTCTCTCTCTTTACAATAAACATGTGCAGATTGTGATGAAGGAGACGACTTATGCTAAATTACCCGTTTCATTTTTCTTCAATCTTTTAACCCTGTTACAACATTGTTTTCTCATGGAGTTGGTTGTAGATCAGTCCACACCTAGCCTGGTCTTATCACACCATTGTACAAATTTCTTTTCGTACGAAGGTCTGGATTTTCTCCATTGAGCTCCGTTAGCAGGTGGTAGGTGTTAACTCCTTTTGCAGATTGAAATCTGGTCTGTGTTTACCGTGACGTATGTAACGCGCCCGAGTGAGTCCCTAGCATTTAGTATTTAGCCTAACTTTAGCATTTAGCTTAGCTTTAGCCATCTCCTTTGCCACTAATGCCGCTTTCAAATCAAAGTCAACGGTGATGCACGTTTGAGCGTGGAACTGCATGTGCGTCTCGGGATGAACACTCAGACGATGGTGCAGGAGCGGAAAATTGACGCACGCAGGAGATAAACATTGCTGGACGTTTCCTCGGGACTCTTGTGCAGCAACCAATCAGAGAGCCGCAAAGTAGTCACGGGGACATTAGTGTCTGAGCGAGAAGACTGAACATACTGTAAACAGCCAAAACAGGAGCTACACCAGGACTAAACCAGGGTTGACAGTGTGCTTGTGGATTTATGAGATTTCATGCTCCCGTGGTTGTATACAACTTCTCTGAGTGTGTTCGCCGATGCGGAAGTACCGTTTAATAATAAAATAAACGTATGGCGCACCTCTGTGAACACATACTGCTGTTAAATAAAGTCTGTGAAGGTCTCTGGACCCAGAGACGCTGCATTATCGGAGAAGAACTTTACACAAAAAGCCGCTAGCTTTACTCCGTTAGCATCAAAGTCCGCCCGCTACTTCCGCCACTTCCGCCCAGGACTTCTGGTCTGAAGACCCCTGCGTTTGAAAATCAGAGAATGTGAGTCTGGTGCGCGAGGCGTCAGCGTTCCAGCGTCGGCGTTCCAGCGTCGGCGTTCCAGCGTCGGCGTTCCAGCGTCGGCGTTCCAGCGTCGGCGTTCCAGCGTCGGCGTTCCAGCGTCGGCGGTCCAGCGTCGGCGTTCCAGCGTCGGCGTTCCAGCGTCGGCGTTCCAGCGTCGGCGTTCCAGCGTCGGCGTTCCAGCGTCGGCGTTCCAGCGTCGGCGTTCCAGCGTCGGCGGTCCAGCGTCGGCGTTCCAGCGTCGGCGTTCGCGTCGGTTCCAGCGTCGGGCGTTCCAGCGTCGGCGTTCCAGCGTCGGCGTTCCAGCGTCGGCGTTCCAGCGTCGGCGTTCCAGCGTCGGCGTTCCAGCGTCGGCGTTCCAGCGTCGGCGTTCCAGCGTCGGCGGTCCAGCGTCGGCGTTCCAGCGTCGGCGTTCCAGCGTCGGCGTTCCAGCGTCGGCGTTCCAGCGTCGGGTTCCAGCGTCGGCGTTCCAGCGTCGGCGTTCCAGCGTCGGCGTTCCAGCGTCGGCGTTCCAGCGTCGGCGTTCCAGCGTCGGCGTTCCAGCGTCGGCGTTCCAGCGTCGGCGTTCCAGCGTCGGCGGTCCAGCGTCGGCGGTCGAGCGTCGGCGTTCCAGCGTCGGCGTTCCAGCGTCGGCGTTCCAGCGTCGGCGTTCCAGCGTCGGCGTTCCAGCGTCGGCGTTCCAGCGTCGGCGTTCCAGCGTCGGCGGTCCAGCGTTGGCGTTCCAGCGTCGGCGTTCCAGCGTCGGCGTTCCAGCGTCGGCGTTCCAGCGTCGGCGTTCCAGCGTCGGCGTTCCAGCGTCGGCGTTCCAGCGTCGGCGGTCCAGCGTCGGCGTTCCAGCGTCGGCGTTCCAGCGTCGGCGTTCCAGCGTCAGCGGTCTGAATGCGCCATAACGGAGCCTGTGGGGAGTAGAGCCACAAAATCTTTGCAGCAATGACATTTGCTAAACATTCCTCTTGCTCCAGCTTCAATTTCTTTTTATTTGGAGCCAAACCAGAACGGATTACTTTACTATCGCATTCGCCGCCATTGCCAAACTATAACCAGCTAATTCGTCACAAACTCCCCTGCTCGCTGAATGGTCGGAGGGGATTCAACCGATGTCACTGCAGACACTGGGAGCAGGCCCAGATATACATGTGCGGAAATAATAATTTACAAGAGTTTACGGATGGCTAAGACCAAGCTAATCCACACCAAGCCCCGGTGATCCAAGATGGCGCCGTATTCAAATGAATGTTTGTGCTCTGTGGCGCATGTGCCGGCACGGGCGCCGGAACTCGCATGTATTTGGGCATCGTCTGGTCCTCCCAGTTCTGTGCAGTGGACGAGCTCCCATGATGCATTGTGGCAAATACGCGCGTGTGGCTCTCATGCACGTGCACAGAGGGGCTCGGCTGCGCTCTGACCAATCAGAGCAGTTCATCAGAGCGGAAGTTAGAGCGAGAGCCAAACCAGCAGAGTTTGTGGCAGTAAAGTGTGGATTTAAACAAAACTGAAGGATTTAAGAAGAAAAAGAGTTCAGGATGACAAGGGACACTAACATCCCCACAAGATCCGACCTTTATGAAAGCTGTAGGTTCTCTGTCAGCTGAGGTCGAGCTGTTTTAGTTTACATCGAGTTCTATGGGGAAAATTTCTGGGTAGCCCACGTTAATTAGTCTGGTTTAGTCTGGTTTAGTCCTCAGTACTGCGAGAATCCCCGAGCACATGGGTCCTCCAGCTCCAAGCTCGTAAGACCCTATCCAGTTATTAGAATAGATCCATGATCCACACCCATATCAGACACTTATTAAACAAATACTGGTGAAAATAGTCTAAAAGCCTCTGTCTCAGCCCTGTAATAATATGATGTCATTGCCACTATGACATCACACTTAGGGCAGTTTTCTGCCTTTTTAAAACAAAATACAAGCCATGCATTAATATTTGCTTTTCTTGCTAAAAATAATGTATATTCTTTTTTAAATGTCAATTGTAATGATTCACATGTCTATTGTAAATGCAAACTTAAACTGGGTGCACTAATAATAAATGGATTACATTAGAACACAGATGCCCTCTTCAAGAAGGGCCAGAGCCGCCTCTACCTGCTGAGGAGGCTCAGGTCTTTTGGAGTGCAGGGGCCACTCCTGAAGACCTTCTATGACTCTGTGGTGGCATCAGCCTCTTGTACGGTGTGTTCTGCTGGAGCAGCAGTATCACAGAGAGGGACAGAAAGAAGCTGGACAAGGTCATCAGGAAGTCCAGCTCAGTCCTGGGCTGTTCCCTGGACACAGTGCAGCAGGTGGGGGACAGGAGGGTCCTGGACAAACTAACATCTATGCTGGACCATGACTGTCGCCCCCTGCAGGACACTCTCTCTGCTCTGGAGAGCAGCTTCAAAACAACAACTGTTTTAAGCGCTTTGTGATTCTGGTCTGTGAATATTAATAAATATTACTAACTTTACTTCAGTGACAGACTTATTCTCGCTGTGGAGAGGAGAGGTTCCATAGGTCTTTCTTTGCTGTCAGACTGTACAATGAGAACTGCTGAGCCTGAACATGTCACTCATCCATCAGACTGAGATATAGCACTAATACATTTATCAGTGTCTGAATCAAGCTTCTGTCTGCTCCTCAAAAGTTATGTTCACATCCTTTTTTGTAATAAGATATTATAAATAAAATATTTCTTTATTACCTTAAAGGAGACTTGTGTGAAATTATTGTTTACTTAATAAAAAATGTTGACGTATTTCATGATTTATTATATTTAATGGTGGCATATTTAAGTTATTTTGTTAAACGTACTGAATGCAAGGCGTGCACCCCCCACCCCCCCGCAGAAACAACACGCCATCACCACTTTATGAACCTATATACTGTATATATATATATATATATATATGTATATATATATATATATATATATATATATAGTATATGGCATAGTGTACAGAAACATCTGTGCAGAGTATGGGCTGGAAACTCCAAGGTCTAAGTGGGAAACTCCTCCAAAGGTGGTGGAGAATGAGCGTGCAAAGATCCTGTGGGACTTCCAGATACAGACCGACCGAATGGTAATGAACCAACCTGACATCGTGGTGGTAGACAAAGGGCAGAGGACAGCCGTGGTGGTGGACAAAGGACAGAGGACAGCCGTGGTGGTGGACAAAGGGCAGAGGACAGCCGTGGTGGTGGACAAAGGGCAGAGGACAGCCGTGGTGGTGGACAAAGGGCAGAGGACAGCCGTGGTGGTGGACAAAGGGCAGAGGACAGCCGTGGTGGTGGACAAAGGGCAGAGGACAGCCGTGGTGGTGGACAAAGGGCAGAGGACAGCCGTGGTGGTGGACGTGGCAATTCCAAGCGATGGTAACATCCGGAAAAAAAGAACATGAAAAGCTTGAGAAATACCAAGGTCTCAGAGAGGAGCTGGAGAGGGCCTGGAGGGTAAAGGTGACAGTAGTGAGAGGGCCTGGAGGGTAAAGGTCACAGTAGTGCCCGTGGTGATCGGTGCACTCGGGGCAGTGACCCGAAGCTAGAAGAGTGGTTACAGCGGATCCCTGGAACAACCTCGGACATCTGGGTCCAGAAATGTGCAGTGCTAGGAACAGCAAAGATACTGCGCAGAACCCTCAAGCTCCCAGGCCTCTGGTAGAGGACCCGAGCTTAGAGAGGGATAACCGCCCACGGAGGGCCAAGGGTGAGTGGTAAATAAATAAAAATAACAAAAAAATTATATATATACAGTATATAGTATATATACAGTATATTGTATATATACAGTATATATATATATATATATATATATGGACTGCCATATATATATATATATATATATATATATATATATATATATATATATATATATATATATATATATAAATTGTCCACTCACCTTTGGCCCTCCACGGACGGTTATCCTTCTCTAAGCTCGGATCCTCTACCAGAAGCCTGGGAGCTTGAGGGTTCTGCGCAGTATCTTTGCTGTTCCTAGCACTGCACATTTCTGGACCGAGATGTCCGAGGTTGTTCCGGGGATCCGCTGTAACCACTCATCTAGCTTCGGGGTCACTGCCCCGAGTGCACCGATCACCACGGGCACTACTGTCACCTTTACCCTCCAGGCCCTCTCCAGCTCCTCTCTGAGACCTTGGTATTTCTCAAGCTTTTCATGTTCTTTTTTCCGGATGTTACCATCGCTTGGAATTGCCACGTCCACCACCACGGCTGTCCTCTGCCCTTTGTCTACCACCACGATGTCAGGTTGGTTTGCCATTACCATTCGGTCGGTCTGTATCTGGAAGTCCCACAGGATCTTCGCACGCTCATTTTCCACCACCTTTGGAGGAGTTTCCCACTTAGACCTTGGGGTTTCCAGCCCATACTCTCCACAGATGTTTCTGTACACTACGAACGGTTCGAATCCCACCGGGAGCACATTAACACCAACATCCAGTGAGGGTCCTTGGGCAAGACCCTTAATGCTACTGCCTAACTCATAACCATGAAGGTACAAATAAGCAATGAGATGCCGGATCAGCCGTCGCCCGGCCAAACAAGGTCTGCGTCAGGTGCTGGGGAACCAGAGCACCTTGATGAAAAGTGGGCTACTGGAACAAGGCGAAAGTGGGCGAGATCCGATATATATATATATATATATATATATATATATATATATATATATATATATATATATATATATGTGTGTGTGTATGATTCTAAAAGTTACTAATATCAATAATGAAGCAACATCACTTAGGCCACAGCAGCAGGTGAAGCAGCAACAGCTAAAAAAATAAGAAAAACAACGATTATAAAAGGCCAAACAACAACTGCTTCAGAGCTGCTCAGGATTTGCTGCTGTTTCCAGCGCATTCTAAAGTAAACCTTGTATTAGAATATATACTGTACACATATATCCAGGGCTGGACTATATTCAAAATGCTGCAGCCCGAGTCCTGACTAGAACCAGGAAGTACGACCACATTAGTCCGGTCCTCAGGTCTCTGCACTGGCTTCCCGTGGCCCAGAGAATAGACTTTAAAGCAGCTCTCCTGGTGTACAAGTCTCTCCATGGCCTTGCACCAAAGTACATCCATGATATGCTAGTCCCATATGAACCAGCCCGGACTCTGAGGAGCGCAGGGACGGGACTCCTGTTAGTGCCCAGAGTCAGGACTAGACAGGGGGAGGCTGCTTTTCAGATTTATGCAGCTGGAGTCTGGAACGGTCTTCCTGAGGATGTGAGACTGGCTGCCTCTCTGTCAATGTTCAAATCCATGTTAAAGACTTTTCTTTTTTCCCGTGCATACAACTAGAGAATTTTATCTTTTTAACACACCTTGTTATTTATTGTTGTAACTTTTTGTGTTTTTAACTATTTTATTGTTTTTAATTACTTGTGTGATTTTTATGTTTTTAAATTACTTATGTGATTTTAATGCTTTTTAATTACATATGTGTTTTTAATTGTATTTTAATGGTGATGATTTGTGCATTGTGTGGTGTGGACTGTGAGGCGCTTTGTGTTGCCCTGTGCAGGAAAAGCGCCCTATAAATAAAGATTGATTGATTGATTGACTGGCCATCGGGCGTACCGGGCAATGCCAGAAGGGCCGATGCCCATATTTGGGCCGGTCTGTCTGCCTCATACAAAACACATGTTTATGAAAAGTGTAAATCCGTTGAGAAATGTTCGAGGGGAGCGCGCGTGTCCGCGGGGCACCTGCTGTATGTACTCAAACGGGATTCCACCACCTCAGCGGCCGCAGTGTTCCCGCATCCAGCGGCTCTGAGCTGGACGCAGGAACCGCTCACCGGGAACCGCTCCACAACACGGTGAGCGCGTAGCTGCAACGTGACCATATACCCAAGACCATAAACGTGCACAGGACCATGCATGTCTTTGCGTAATTTGTGCACCCAATAAATACACCGCTGCAGAAAACAGTCCGCGTCTCCCCTCTCCTCAAAATTAAAGCTCGGGTACCTAAATTTTCCTTTGCATTAAAAGTTGATGTTTGAGCCCAAAAGTAAAATGTTGTGAACAGATTAAACAGATTTAGAGCCAGCTAATGGCTGACAATATGCATTTCATAAATGTTTACCAATTCTCATCCCTGTAACAAACAATAGTATTGTCTGTGTCCACCTCCTTCACTCTGAGACATGGTTATTGCTCTGTTTAATGTAGACTATTGTACTGTATTTTATTGATGAAACTGCAGACATCCTGATCCTCTACAGTATTTGCTTCCACATACTGTATAAACCAGGGGTCGGCAACCTTTAGTGCCCCTAAAGTGGCTCCTGGAGCCTTTTCAGACATTTTTGAAAAGGCTGTGTGAGGGCTATATTTTATTTCTAGTTTGAATGTGGTTTTTGTAGGAGGAAAAACATTCTTGACGTTTTTCAATTCTGCAAAAACTTGTATAAGTAATGTTCAATTTAAACATTTCTGTCAACGTAGTGCGTCATATTCTGTGACGCGGCCCGTGCCAGGCGGCCGCTGCTGTAAACAAACCGGCGTGTGTGCATTAAAGACTGTGTGTGCCCAAAGATAAAGAGAGAGAGTCGATAAGACTGGACTAAGAATGAGAATGAAAATTTGCTTTCAGTCAATGAGGAAGGACTGCTTCATGTTTGCGATGTAATGAAAAGTTTTGTTGCAACAGGAGGAACAATGAAGCTTTAACACTAGGACCGCCGCGCTCTCAACATACCTTGCACCGCCCCCTGCGGTCAGTTGACCGCTATGTATTTTGCGCTGATACAGCCTTTTGCCAAATTGATTGTTCACTAAACCAGAACTTGATGTTGCAAAGGAATCGTGATCATAATGAAACTGTGTAAATTATTTGTCTAAATATGCTAAGTAATTGTAATTCTAGCCGAAATAAAAGACTAAGACGACACATTGTGCGTGTACTGATCCATCAAAATTACGATGACTTTTCAGGCTAGATTTATTTTGTAACTTTGCAAACACCTAAAATGTCGGTCACTATATGTTATATTTGACTCAGTAACAATATGTAAATTCAAACAATATAAATTATAGTTTAGAAAAGCACGGGACCATAATGTCTTCGCGCTGCTATATGCGTCTACTTCTTACGTCATCTCCAGACTGTTTGCTCTTTCCAGCCGAAATCACCGTGGGAAATATTATCTAGATAATAATAATAATAGTATTCGTATTGACACAAGATCATCAGCTAGGCTACCATCGTCAATGTAAAATCTTCAATTTTACACGGGACACGTTAGAAAGACAAATATATGTATATGTATATTTGTATTTATTTGAGACACGCAGTGCTCTTTATGCTCAGAACAAAATTATAATCATTGCCTTGCAGTGCGCGCTGTGCAGAATAACACACAGTGTTATCTGGATGAAATAAGAATTATATCCTTATTGATATATGAGGGCCGCCTCTGCCCCACAGTCCCTCTCCTCCTGCAGGTGTCCGCGGGTGACGAGCACTCTGATCTGCACTCTGCCTTGATAGTTCATCTAATTGTTCTATTTTATTGCGATATTGTATTCTGCTTTATTGCCTTCTTGTATGTATAAATATAATAATGTAATTGATGATGAATGAAAAGGCAGAATGGAGCGACAGCGCGCACACCTGCGTATGGCTGGCATTACGCGGGTCATGTGCGTTATTGCTTCTGGACTTGTTACAACACTGCTGCCCGTGCCGTGAATGCACTATGGGTTTACGTTCAGATTTAGAATATTATAGGTGTTCTCCCCGCTGTCACTTTCTACCTCAAAATGTGACATCTCTCACCTCCGTCATACTGTTCTCATTCAATGTCTTGAAGCACTGTCAGGGCTTCATACCGTGTACTTGCAGCTCTATTCATTTTGTACTCCTCTCTCTCTCCCAAATAATAATAAAAAAGTCCCTTTAGAGTCTAATGACAACATATTGATACATTTTTATAAGGCGCGAAAAACCCCCGGGAAAGGTTACTATGACAACAGTCGCCCCTGCGCCATGTATCTCCATGGGGCAGCAGAAAGGGCTGTGGTTTAGAAAAGTTAAAATACGTGTAAATCTTGTTTTCTTTACTTTTTCCAAAACCAAAACACACCAAAATATAAACAACAAGTACCCAGTAAAAGTCATACAATTTCAACTTCTGGCGTTTTGTTTTGAATACACTAATTAGCATAATAAAGTGAGTGACGGTCAGTTGACCGCTAGGGGCGCTCCTAGTGTTAAACAGTGTTCACTGAAAGATTCATTCATCATAAAGTCAGAGAACCTATTTTCGGACTTCAAAAATCTTCGCAAAGACGGCGAAAGAAAAGGCCATTAAGGACATTCAGCTCCAGCAAACTTCAGCCTGTGATGGATATGAACAGACAGTGATGCAGGTGAACTCGGAGCCAAAAAGCAGATTTATTTACTGTATTTCTACAATTGCATGAAGGTTAAACTTAAAGCAGAGTTGTCACGTGGTGCGTCATTCTCTCCAGGACACGCTGCAATGAAAATACACATTTGATAATCATGAATGATATGAATCATTTAGATATTAGGCTAATATAGCTAATATAGCTAATGTAGCTAAGGTAGCTAATCTAGCTAATGTAGCTAATACAGCTTCAGCCCCTGTTACCTTCATATAAGCCTTAGGCCCTGTCCACACGAAGTCAAGCTCAGGCCTAAACGCAAAAATACTTTATCAATCCAGTGTATCGTCCATACGAGGCCGGCGTTTTGGGGGGGTGTAAACGAACATTTTTGAAAGTAGGTCCCAGAGTGGAAAGATTTCAAAACTCTGTATATGCCGCTCCGTGGTTACTGCCTCTCTGCAATGTATCTGAGACGCTTGCGTCATCGCCCCGCCTCTTGTTAAAGCACGCATGCGCCGCACTCAGAAAATAATGACAACAACAATGTAGCTTGTTGGTTTTGTAATCCAGTGTGACCCGAAGCAACAGTTCAACCTCATCGTCCGTCCATACTAATGTAGTACCAGCTCGCCCACTCGCCATGTTGTCTGTTTACAAAATTCTGCGCATGCCCAGTTCCTGTCACGGAAGTTCGGGCTTGATCCCGTCATTGCGTCACAGCGCCACCAACAGGTCTGGCATAGTTTCACAGCGTTTTCAGGCATATTGACTACATTTATATGGACGCACACATTTACTGAGCTAACTCCGTGTTTACAGAAAAAGTTTCTGAAATTATAAGCGTTTTGTCTTCGTGTGGATATAGTCTTATACAACGCTGTTTTTTTTTTTTTGCGGCTCCAGACAGATGTTGTTTTTAGTTTTTTTTTTGTCAGTTTTTTTGTTTTTGGGCCGCTAAGAAGGAAAAAATGCCCGGGCCGTTTTTTTGTCCCAGTCCAGCCCTGGTCCACACTATATCGTGCGGGACAATTGTGAGTGAGTGACTGAGTGAGTGGACTCATTCTGATGGCGATTCGGACGCTGCACACTATTATCAGGCCGTGCTGTTGTACGTGAGTGTCCCGCTGTAGCGTGGATCACGGAGCAGAGAGAGGAGCGGCCATGATGAGGTAAATGTTGAATTTACGTTTTAATTAGGACATTACATTTAATTGTATTAACATTGGAGGTGGGAAATACCCTTCTATTGTTATATCAGAGGTCTGTTTGGTGATTAAACAGATTTTCTTTGGACTTTTTCTCCAGCCTTGAGCTCCAATGCTAACACGCTAACGGGTGTGATGCCCAGAATGGAACGTCATGCGCTGGGAGTCATTTTGAGAGCTCCCTTATGCTAACAGTCTTAACTGTGGAAGTAATTATGAAAACCCAAAAAGGCGGCTTTTGTATCATACTTACTCTGTTATAACAATTGTTTTAAGAGTAATCATTAGTCTTAAAAATGTGATATTTCATGTAAATAATGCATGTGTTTAGTAAGGCAAGGCAAGGCAAGGCAAGTTTATTTGTATAGCACAATTCATACACAAGGCAACTCAAAGTGCTGAACAAGATGCATTAAAATCATAAATAATTACAGAACATTAAAACGAAAGATAAAAATATAAAATCCCTCAGTTGTATGCACAGCTAAACAGCACCGTTTTTAACCTGGTTTTAAACATTGTCAGAGAGGAGGCCTGTCTCACATCTTCAGGAAGATTGTTCCAGATTTTAGCAGCATGAATCTGAAAAGCAGCCTCCCCATGTTTAGTTCTGACTCTGGGCACTAACAGGAGTCCAGTCCCTGTGCTCCTCAGAGTCCGGGCTGGTTCATATGGGACTAACATGTCACTAATATATTTTGGTGCGAGGCCATGGAGAGACTTGTACACAAGCAGAGCTGTTTTAAAGTCTATTCTCTGAGCCACAGGAAGCCAGTGCAGGGACCTGAGGACTGGACTAATGTGGTCGTACTTCCTGGTTCTAGTCAGGACTCGAGCTGCTGCATTTTGAATGTACTGCAGCTGTTTTACAGCCTGTTTGGACAGACCTGTGAGCAGGCCATTGCAGTAGTCTAACCTACTGGAGACAAATGCATGGATAAGAATCTCCAGGTCTGCTTTAGACACTATGTTTTTGATCCTGGCAATGTTTTTTAGATGGTAAAAAGCTGCTGATGTTACTGATTTGATGTGGCTATTAAAATTTAAGTCTGAGTCCAGTATTACCCCTAGATTTCTGACCTTGTTTGAAGGTTTTAGGGAGAGAGACTGTAGATGACAGATGACGCTCTCTCTTTGTTTCTGGGGACCAAAGACAATCATTTCAGTTTTGTCTGCGTTTAGCTGAAGGAAGTTGTTTTGCATCCACTCACTGATCTGTTGGATACAGTGAAGGAGTGAGTCCACTGGTCCATGTTCTCCTGCAGTCAGTGAGACATAGATCTGAGTGTCGTCTGCATAGTTATGATAGGAAACTTTGTTTCTGCGTATTAACTGACCTAACGGCAGCATGTAGAGATTGAACAGAAGAGGTCCCAGGATCGACCCCTGTGGGACTCCACAGGTCAGGGCCATATGATCTGAGACACAGTTTCCAATCTCCACAAAGTACTTCCTGTCTTCAAGGTAAGACCTAAACCAACTTAGGGCGGAGCCAGCGACGCCAACCCAGTCCTCTAGTCTCTGTAAGAGGATCTCATGGTCGACAGTGTCAAAGGCAGCACTTAGATCTAACAGGATTAGGATTGAGACTTTGCCTGCGTCAGTGTTCAGCCGGATATCATTTGTAACCTTGACGAGAGCAGTCTCAGTGCTGTGGTGGGGTCTAAAGCCGGACTGAAACATATCAAATGAGTTGTTGATTATAAAGAAATCTAGTAAGCTGTAGGTAGACAACTTTTTCAAGGACTTTCCCCATAAATGGCAGATTTGAGATGGGACGATAGTTGTTAAGTACCGTAGCATCGAGACTGCTCTTTTTTAGCAGGGGCCTGATGACTGCAGTTTTCAGGGCCTTTGGGAATATTCCAGAATCAAGGGACATGTTTACTATCTGTGTGAGTGAAGGTAACAGACTGCTCAGAACAGACTTTAGAAATATAGTGGGTAGTACATCCAGGCTGCATGTGGAGGAGCTCAAACTGGAGATTATCTCTTGGACAGTTTGATCATTTACAGGTGCAAAGTAAGTTAGCTCAAAGAGCCTTTCTGGCTGTTGGATTGTTATCTGTGGATTGGGGACAATGGCGTTTTTGATGCCTTGAACCTTGTCATTGAAAAAATGTGCAAACTCATTACATTTACGTTTGGAAGTTAGCTCTAATGGCATTTGAACAGGGGGGTTTGTTAATCTATTAACTGTTGAAAACAGAACACGCAGATTGTTGCTGCAGCCTTCAATCATTTCAGAAAAATACCTTTCTCTCGTACTACGTAGCACCTGGTTAAACTCGCACAACTTATCTTTGAAGATCTCGTAATCAACCTAGAGGTTGGACTTGTGCCACTTCCGCTCGGCCCTCCGGCACTCTCTCTTTTGTGCCCTGACCGAGTCTGCTTTAGCCCACGGCGCCTTCTGCTTATTTTTCACTATTTTAACCTTCACAGGAGCGATGGTGTCCAGAACTTTCAAAACACTAGAGGTGACAGAGTTAAACAGTTCATCTACAGTAGAATACGATGCATTCTCAAAGTTTATCATTCCCATAAATAGTTCACCCGTATTTTCATTTATGTGTCTTCTTCGTACAGTTGCAGAGTCCACTGGTGGTTTGTTAGTGAAACACATGTCAAAAAATATACAAAAATGATCCGAAAGCGCAACATCGACCACGTTTACATTATAAATGTTCACCCCCTTTGTAACTAACAGGTCTAGAGTGTGCCCTCTGCTGTGGGTTGGGCCACTCACATGCTGAGTGAGACCAAAAGATTCAAGAAGAGAACTCAGCTCTTTAGCATTTCTGTCATCAACATTATCCACATGAATATTAAAATCACCTGTAATAACTAAACTATCAAAATCTGTGCATACAACTGAAAGCAACTCTGTAAAATTATCAATAAAACTGTGACATGACTGCGGTGGCTTGTATAGGACAACGAAAAGTATTGGAGGAGATTGTTTTTGTTGTATTTTAAAAGACACATATTCAAAAGACGGAAACTTCCCAAGAGACATTCTATGGGAGACAAAGTGGTCTCTGAAAATGGCAGCTAAGCCTCCTCCTTTTTTGTTTTCCCGTATTTCAGATTCAAATTTGAAATTTGGTGGTGATGCTTCTATTAAAACTGCATTTTCTGTATTTTGGTCAAGCCATGTTTCAGCCATGAACATAAGATCTAGATTATAAGAACAAATAAAATTATTGATTAAAAAAGACTTGTTACAAAGAGATCTGACATTTAGCATAGCAAGTTTAAAAGTTTCAGGATCAGCGGTTGTGGTCGGCTGATTCTTACACGGAACAAGAATTAGATTTTCCTGATTAGACTGATTAACTTCAGATGTTTTTCTGTTATGTATTCTTTGTGTTATCACTAAGGGAATGGCACAGGTGGCTTCACGACAGGGCCCCAGCCGGGTCTCTCCTCTAACTAGACTGCCAGTGGCTGCGAAGCAGAGACCCTGTGCATCCTAGTGTTTAGAGAAAAGAGGGGAAGGGGAAGGCGGGGGAAGAGGATGGAGAGGCGGGTGGTTCTTGGGAGTTGGACGGGGAGGGGTTGAAGGTGGATGGGTTTTTGGTGATGGGTTAGGGGAGGGGCAGGCTGGTGGACGAGGGGGGAGTGGAGGTGGAGGGTTTCTTGGTGCTGATTTAGGGGGGAGGGGGGCTAAATGAGCAGGAGGGGGGGGTGGAATACTTATGGGGTTAGAGGAGGGACGGGTGGATTTTGTGGGAGAATTTGAGTTGGACGCCCTAGGTGGCTTTGGAGGTACGTATGGGGAGTAGTTTTGAATGTTAGATAGGACTCTTGATCTGGCTACAGTGGGTGTGAGAGGAATAGTCTTCATCGCCGATCTTATCATGCCTGCAGAGTGTTCCGGTAAATCCAGTAGTGAAGGCGGGGATAGAAAACAAAGGGAAAGGTCGTCCTCATTTTCCCTAGATGGAGTGGATGTAGCGGGGGGGACCCAAGCCGGGTCCATGGAAGGTGATGAGGGAGTCTTTGGTGGAGACAGAGGTGGTTGAGGAACCCCCAGTACAGGCCTGACTGTAGCCTGGAGTAATGGGGGAAGCTTCACGGGAGCTGTAGGTGGGGAAGGTGCTGCTGAAGATGATGGAGCAGCCACTGCTGCTGCTGAAGATGATGGAGCAGCCACTGCTGCTGCTGTATCCACTGCTGCTGGTGGTGCTGTATATGCTGATGGCGCTGATGAAGATATGGCAGCTGCTGATGATGCTTTAGTACTATTGATGGATTTGCTATGGCCCTCGTTTGTGCATCACTTTGTTGTAAAGTAATTTGTATTAAGTACAAACGTGATTATGTGCATTTACCAATGGCAGGGGGACATCTGTGAACATGAAGCTGGACACAGAAGACGCGTGGACTTGAACTTACGGACCAGATTTAAGGTCATGAGTACTTACTTTTTGAGCACAAGCTCCTTGCCTCTTGAAATCCAACAGACCTGATAATGTCAGAGTTAATGGCTTAAACGTATTTAAGATTAGAAGTACTTAAATACAAGCTATGAAACATGTTTCTCACGGATTGTGTGGTTGGATAAAACACATACATCACTTTTCATTGCACACAAAGAACTAAATCATAATTATTTTATTTTATTCCAGGTTGTGATGAGTCCGCCGTAGAAAAGACAGTCAGAGGCACACGTCCAGGCACCTGCTGTTACTGCTGTTGTTACTGCTGCTGCTGCACATATGTCTTCAGAAAATGAGAGATGTGTTCTAACTATACATGACTTGTAATTATTAAAACAAATGAACATTGTTGTCAAAAAAGATTTGACTGACGTGTTCAAAGTTTGATACAGAAAACAGACGAAGATATCCAAGTTTAACATCTGTATTTAATTTCCTTACAATCAGATACAGAAATTCAACAAGCTCCTACACTATGCCTGTCCCTCGCTGGCCCTGTGCTCACTCTGAGCCCCCCGCCTCAAGCCAGAGCATATCAGCAGATGTCCAGGAAGAAGGGGGCGTGTCGTATCAGTCAGCTCTCGGTCCAGGGTCCGGCCTTTCCTCCGTCTCGCCAGACCTAAAACAGAATCATTCACACACACTACCCTAAGGCTCCAAGCAGCTGTCACTAGTCTGGGATCAATCTCTGCTGTCTAAACAACTCCCCTAATTAGTCTCAACAGCCCGCTTTCCTAAAGAACAAACCTATGTGCAGTACAAACACATCACACTAATATCCTAATATCTAAGTACATGAAATCACCTAAAATATAAAGTAAATATATGTTAAAAAAGGTTATGTGTATTATCATATGACAAATGAGTATGGCTAGAAGACTCCAGTCATGTCAACCCACTCCTGATGGAGTGGGGTGAAAAATGCAGAAGTCAGCAGAAGCCCAGACTAGGGGGACGAATCCAAACAGCAGAAACCATCTGTTGTTTAGTTGATCCCACAAGAAGAGACCTAAAATAAAATAAAAAGGACTGGCCTCCCACCCAGAGGTCGATAGGTCATAAAACACATGGTTTTAGTGTGTCACGTATTTATAAATACAACAACATATTGGTCGTTGTAGTTTATATCGTAATCCACAGAAGCTGGAGGTGATGGAAATGGATGAAGAAATGATGCCTCTGGAAGACAGCTGCCTCTGGAAAAGAAATTCACACAAAAAAATCATTAATTTAAACAGACCTGGTTCTTCTGGGATTAAAATGAGCCTTTTGTTACAATCAGACATGTCGACATATATGTTCATATACATGTACTGTCCCAGTCAAATTAATTAATATAAATACACAGTAGTAGAGTAGAAACAGACGCTCTAACGAGGAGCAGAAGTACGATGCCTTTACAAACACACGTGAACACTATTCAATAAATTAACATGTCATATCAACAGTAAATGTAAATACATTGCCAGTCTTTAACAGGCGGCTGGTAGAGTGGGATTTATCAGTCTGATTCCTCTCTGTAGCATTAATATTGAATCCGTGGGTTTGTTTTCTCCCTAAAGAATCGATCCTTCATTCTATCTTGGTTTCACTAAGATGTCAAAATTTAAGAGTAAAGATAGAATAATTATCGGAGGTCTAGATACATAAAAATGAACAACATAATTAACAACAACCCCTTAGCATGCTCTGTCTCTAAACAGTCAGCAGGTTTCGTCCTTGCTGCACTGCTAGAATAATATACACATTGAAATTGGGAACATAGTACATATGTCACACAAGAACCGCAAACCCCCATGTACTTGGCTTTCCTGCGGTTCATTTTAGCTTATAGCATTAGCGAAGATTAGCTTTGGGGAATTGCCAAAACCTAGAATCCACCTACGCGGAGCTAGCTAATGATAAGCTAAGGTAAAAACATGTTCAGAAAGTACATACAGTAGTGGTTTGCGTGTTACATACCAACTAATGATGAGAAAACACACTTACTGGTTTGCTGTGGACGCCATGTTCAGATGAACAAGACCAGTCGTGTTCTGGCCCTGGCTACATCCATGGAGGATTGGCTGATCGATTGCTTCTTTCACGATTTACCCGGAAAAAAGCATGACATTTCAAGCAGCAAAAAAAATTCCACCATTTTTTGGACACAGAATTTTTTTCTACATTGAATATTTTGACACTGAATTTTAAAACAAAGAATTTTTGGACACTGAATTTTAAAACACTGAATATTTTGACACTGAATTTTAAAACATTGAATTTTTGGACACTGAATTTTAAAACATTGAATTTATTTACGCTGAATACTTTTTTGTTACAGTTTATAGAATTCAAAAGCAAAAAAAAGTGTTGATAATAAAAACACAAAATAACCTTCATATTTATCCCCTCTCCAGGTGGCTCAGGGTAGAGCCTCTCCTCCTACATGTTGAAAGGAGCCAGCGAAAAGATCTAAGCTACAGGTGTAACATGTAGCAGTGCGAATTTAAAATCACAACATGCAGTTCAACATGCCATTTTCAAACTGACCACCCCCCCCCTTTTTTATTGGTGTTGTGGTCAAATGCAGAATTGATCTGAGTCAAAATGATTAACATGAGACGGTTTGTTTAAACATGCGTTGAAAGTCGGGTTAAGGTGGTGGCGTCTGCAGTAGGGTTGGACATATTCATCGTTTCGCACCGATGGTTAAGTCAAGCACTTACGATGCGACTGCACCGGCACATTCCAGCATGCATCGATAAACAAAGGGCGCAAATTCGTAATGCATCAACTCTTGCCTCTCTGTATCGGTTAAATTCTTGCCAATACATAAATGAAAGTCATACACGCACTGGGTAGAGTGTATGCAGCGGTCAGAGTGAGTGAGCAGTTTGGTCTTGGTTTAGCTCCTGTTTTGGCTGTTTTCGAGTATCTTCGGTATTTTGCATTTTTGTTTTACATGAAATTCACTAATAATGTGAACATTTATTAGCAAGTGAAAAAACAGTTACAACTTTGCTACACAGAAAGTGCTTTAAGTTGTTCCTCGATAAAAGAGAATTTAAGGAATTCAGCAACTGACTGTTATTTTTTAAATGTTGCAATAACTTTGTGTATTTTGGGTTACTGTTGTCAAATGGAAAATCAATAATTGTGCATTAAGAATCGAGAATCGTTAATCAAGAATTGTTAGGAATCGAAAATTGGTTGCTTGTCAAATTTGGGACCTCAGAAATCATAAAATCGAATCGGGAAGTTGGACAGATTAACCACCCTTAGTTTCAGGCCATGTCCATACATACAGTGCCTTGCGAAAGTATTCGGCCCCCTTGAACCTTTCAACATTTCGCCACATTTCAGGCTTCAAACAAGGATATAAAAATGATTTTTTTTGTCAAGAATCAACAAGTGGGACACAGTCGTGAAGTGGAACAAAATGTATTGGATAATTTAAACTTTTTTAACAAATAAAAAAACTGAAAAGTGTTGCGTGCAATATTATTCGGCCCCCTTGCGCTAATACTTTGTACTTTGCACACCGAGAGACTGGAATTCTTGCCCATTCTTCCTTGCAAAACAGCTCGAGCTCAGTGAGGTTGGATGGAGAGCGTTTGTGAACAGCAGGCTTCAGCTCTTTTCACAGATTCTCGATTGGATTCAGGTCTGGACTTTGACTTGGCCATTCTAACACCTGGATACGTCTATTTGTGAACCATTCCATTGTAGATTTGGCTTTATGTTTTGGATCATTGTCCTGTTGGAAGATAAATCTCCGTCCCAGTCTCAGGTCTTTTGCAGACTCCAACAGGTTTTCTTCCAGAATGGTCCTGTATTTGGCTCCATCCATCTTCACATCAATTTTAGCCATCTTCCCTGTCCCTGCTGAAGAAAAGCAGGCCCAAACCATGATGCTGCCACCACCATGTTTGACAGTGGGGATGGTGTGTTCAGGGTGATGAGCTGTGTTGCTTTTACGCCAAACATATCGTTTTGCACTGTGGCCAAAAAGTTCGATTTTGGTTTTATCTGACCAGAGCACCTTCTTCCACATGTTTGGTGTGTCTCCCAGGTGGCTTGTGGCAAACTTTAAACAAGACTTTTTATGGATATCTTTGAGAAATGGCTTTCTTCTTGCCACTCTTCCATAAAGGCCAGATTTGTGCAGTGCACGACTTATTGTTGTCTTAAGGACAGACTCTCCCACCTCAGCTGTAGTTATCTGCAGTATCAGTATCTCGGACCTGCCTGGTGTGTTCCTTTTGTCTTCATGGTTCTCTCTGCGCTTTAAACAGAACCCTGAGACTATCAAAGAGCAGGTGCATTTATACGGAGACTTGATTACACACAGGTGCATTCTATTTATCATCATCAGTCATTTAGGACAACATTGGATCATTCAAAGATCCTCACTGAACTTCTGGAGTGAGTTTGCTGCACTGAAAGTAAAGGGGCTGAATAATATTGCACGCCCCACTTTTCAGTTTTTAATTTGTTAAAAAAGTTTAAATTATCCAATAAATTTTGTTCCACTTCACGATTGTGTCCCACTTGTTGTTGATTCATGACAAAAAATTAAAATTTTATATCTTTGTTTGAAGCCTGAAATGTGGCGAAATGTTGAAAGGTTCAAGGGGGGCTTTACTTTACTTTACTTTCGTAAGGCACTGTACCTGGGTGATTTTAAAACCGAATATTTCCACCCCTCCGTTTATAAAATAATGTGTATTCACATTACACCGTTTTCGAAAAAAAATAAAAAACTCATCCACACATAACCGAACATCTGCGTTTTAAACATAGACTGTACTAACGGACGTAGTCACGTCTATCTCCGCCGTTCAAACAAATGGGCAAAAAAATTTGCTCTACTGGAGCTTTCCAAAATGGCCGCGAGTGGTCCCGCCCACAAGAAAATTGTGAAAAAACACATCCGCGCATGCGTCAGCCGGCTCAAGCTCCATTCATTTAAATTAATTCTTATTCCGGGTCCACCCTCATCGGCCTGGGGTGGTATTGCAAGCATGTCAGAGCACGTCAATTTGGCCACTTTTGAGCCGGGACCCACCCCCACTGGTTTTCAATCACATTCATAACATTCCAAACATGTGCGTCCTCTCACATCCTGTCATGCGTTTGGGAAAAACAAAGAAGTGGTGGAAAGAGCTTTGATGCTAACTTCTATAGTAGCACTTATTTACGGTTACAGTAGAAACTCAGGGTGAAGACATTGGTTCACAAGCACTCTGTCACCCATCCTCAGCAATCCTGGTTAAGATCCTGTTTTGGTTGTTTTTGAGTTTGAGCTGTTTTGTGAATCCCAGTTGGGGTGGGCGATATGGCCTAAAATTCATATTGGGGTATAATTTGGGACACAGACAGTAGACGGTATATATTGCGGTATAATTTGGTGTGTGAATTTCAATGGGTATAGCTGCTAGGCCCATTGAAATTCACACTCCAAATTATACCGCATAAATTTGTCAACATTGTTACTTATTTATATATTAGAATCTAATATATATATATTTTGAGTTTGAAAATCAGGTGTGTCCAGTCTCCACAAACAAAATCACCAGTATTTCATCCAGTACTTAATACATTATTGGCATATACTATTATTCCATATTAAAGAGACACCATGCTTTTGAAATGCAGATTGAACTGAAAACCCTGTGGTTAGTGGGTAGAGTTGCCAACTTGAGAACAGAAAAATTAGGGCCACCAGTTGAGCACTTTTTAGTCCTATTTTCAATCCACACAGGAATCATGGAATTTCATTGTCAGTTTTTAGAACTTAATTTATTGACTGTGTAGGGTGAGAAAATGTCGATATCACACATAACTTAAGTTATTTACCTGATATCGGAGAATTGGATCAAAAACAACCATGTAATAAATACAATAATTGATAATAGCTTTATTTAGGGGCACCAGGGAATAACTCCCAACTGATAACGTGCATATGACGTCACAATATCAATTAATTGGCTCATTTATTGATTAAGTAATCTCATGAGTCCTTTCATTATTTAATTAGCTAGTTAGTCCAATTCTCTTCAATAGAATCTGAAGGTAGTGAATTCTTTTACAAATCAGTGACCCAATTTCTGGAGTTAAAAGTACAAATATCACTTTCAGACAAAGATGGTTTTGTAGATTTAATGAAGTATACACAATATAGACTAGATATGAATTATGCAAATTGTCAAGAATAACATGAAGGAAACGTTGATTTCAAGATACATTGTTAAAATGCTAGGCTAAAGTGAGCTAAGCAAGACCTTTGTCTATGAATGGATTGGTATAGGCTGAGGCCTGCATGTGTTCAGCCTTGGTAAGAGAAGTATTCTTTGAAGTATAGGTTTTAATAAAGCCAACAACTGTGTGTAGCAAGAGAGCAGATCATACAACCAGAATACTTTTGGTGAATAGCAGTCCTTGGGTCTTGATGGCGTTGGATGGAGGCTTCTTGTCCCCAGGGCCTGGACCATGCGGCTGCATCATGTGGTCCTCCCACGATCCACAGTCTAGGTGCCAAAACTCAGCCACTTCTTCAGGTTGAAGCTGGAGGCTATTGAAGGGTTGTGGAAGTCCTCTCAAACGTGGAGCTGAGGTTTGAGGCCATCTAAGAGGCCCAAGGCCCCTTGGTTGCCTGAGCAGAGCCCAGGGCAGAGCCCAGGGAGGTCTCGTCACTCCGTGGTTCCAAAGCAGACTGGTTTTTCTTCCCTTGTTGTAGAGTCGTTGGGGGAAGGGTGTTGCCATGGCACTTATCTTAAGACATTCTTGCCCACAATAAAACCTGAACCACAAGGATTTACACACAGTTGAGACAGAAGTTATAATATGTCTCAATATACAACAAAATGTCTTTGATTGAGGAAAGAGGTCATTTTAATTTATCCTACAACTGCATATATAAAAAAAACAAATCCTTAGTAAAAAAAAAAACTTAAATAAAAAGGTGGAACTCTTGAGACAAATGCTGTAACATATATTATTTATGTATGTTACAGTAAAGACCATTTACTGTAAAAGCTATTTAAAAAAAGAAAACCATATATATTTATTTAAAATGTAAAAAAAAAACTCACAAATGTTGAAATCAAAGTCTGTAGCAGTTAGATATGGTCATTATTTATAGTGTCAGAGATTTGTGCGTGTACATAGCATCACATAAGAGCTATTGTTCGTTTACAAAGCTGGTCATGACATTTGTTGACGCTCCCTGAGCGCTTTTCTCGGCGCTTACAGCAATGGATTTCTCTGCATTAAAACAGCGCATTGGATTTGAACAATCGATGTAAATGTGATCATTTTGGCACAGTTACTTTTGTTTAACAAAGTAGCTTTAGTGAGCTATTGACCGCGGAAGTCCGAATCTGACGCTAACTTTACCACGCTTCTGCTGTGATGATGCAGCAGCCCTCACCGGCTGGGCTAAAGCTGCTGGCTAATGCTGCAAGCGAATGCCGGTTGGTGCTTTCTCTTGGCGTCAGAGTCTGCGCTAGCTAGCCAATCGGCGCCGGGTTAACCTCAAGTCCCACCAGGGCCAGACAGAGTACCTAGCATGGAGGAGAGACGCCGTTGGGCCCCGTGCAATTTGATGACATAATGACCTATCGCAATATGCTGGTATAACAAAAACTCTACCGTTGGCCAAATTCTAATCGCATACAGCTTATACCGTTTATATCGCCCAGCCCTAATTAATATATTCGTTTATGACATATCTCTGGTTTAGCGGATACCCGGCTATGTGTGGACAGGGCCTCAATCGATGTTTTAAAAAAAGTTACAAGAAAGAGGCTCTCTTTTAATCAAGACAGCTGTAATCTGAACTGGGCCTGCGGGAGTCAGGACTGAACTAGGACTGAACTAAGGAGGCTTTTGACCCAACTTAACTTATCCTTGTGTCCAAAAGTAAATTATTCAGAATAGGGCACACATTAGCAGCCTTGTTTACAGTCACGGGGAATGAGGCTAGAGGATAAGGTTAAAAAGCACAGTGTTCCCCATTATTAGTCCTGGTTTAATCCTAGTTTAGTCCTGGTTTAGCTCCTGTTTTGGCTGTTTTCAAATGTCTTGTGTCCCTGTGACTGCTCCGTGCGGCTCTCTGAAAGGCGCACGTACTTCCCGAGGAAAAAGCTCATATCTTGCTTTTGCCGAATGCATCGGGTCTCTGTGTCCACTGCCTCTCCCGTTCCGCACATGCTATTCCTCGCACGGACATGCATAACCACTGACATGGAATTGAAAAACGATCTATAGATCCATGGATGCTACGCATGGTGCGGTTGTTGTTTTTGCATTTCCCAGAATGTTTTGCGGTTTATACTCGGCTGTCATAGGTCGAGAAGCCTCTGCCTACATCCCCCAGAATGCCGCGGGCATCTGACTCGGCTTTACTTCCTGTGTTTTCTTCCTGTTTTTTCTAAAGGAGTGAAGTTGAACTATCGAACATTCTATTGACCCCGTTTTCTATTGATATCGAAATATTTCCTAATCGTTTTATCGCCCAGCCCTAATTCAGAATATAACAGACAACAGCACACCTTTACCTTATTATTTGTATTTGGCCCATTAGCGCCCCCTACAGACTATGTCAAAGTTTTACATGGGAACAATCACATTTAGTTTCATCAAAATGTTTGGAATTTTGCACATAATTCTGTTTTGCCCTCTTGATTAAAACAGTCAATGACACCAAATACTTATTTTTTATCCTGTTTCCGTGGCGATGACAAACGTTCCCCATTCTGTGTCTATGGCAAATGTACACCTCACACAAACATCGAACCAGCCTCGGCAGTTTTACCATTTGACCATCATCTCAACACATGTACCATCACCATCACTACAGATGGAAATTAGCCTTTGGCTATAATCTGGCATGTTTACATTCATGTTTTTAATGTCTGTTCATTGACATGCACTGTCCCATTCAAATAAATAAATAAATAAATAAATAAATCAATAGTTGTTCATAGAATTTTGATTAGTCACATGGTCATCCAATGGAGACTATTTATATGGACACACTGACAGATTACACATGTGCTCCTGTTTACACATACAAAGTCTGATTTGAGCTAAACTTCACTCGGTTGTTCTACTCCTGGGCCTAGGTCACCTGAAGGTGTGAAATATTACATTGACTGTTTAGCGCCCCCTACAGACTGAGCCACAGTTTCACACGGGGAGCCAAACCAACTGATTATATTCATTATAATTTTACAAACATTGTTCGACGGCTACAGGTGCAAATCATGGCACGGCTGCACCAACTCGCGGTGCGGCGAGGGCCATTCGATGCCGCTTGTGGCTTTAATTTCTATTAAACTCCCTTCGGCATACATCATGCAGTATTCTCGCCGGGGTCTGATTGCCAAAGCTTATCAATAAATATAATAGTACTCAATCTAAGTCAGCTGGTGTTTGTTCCTGCATCTTGACATTCTACACAATTCGAATGCAATCTTCGTTGAGTCTTCCAGATTTAATTAGTTTTAGCTGTGCAGTAAAAGAAAAATATTTATTTAAGCAGCACTGACGGAAATCTGACATATACAGTAGGTCCCATTTCGTTTTGTCGCCTTTCACGCGTGAATCACACGAGACTCACGTGTGATTCACGTGTCTTTTATTTATTTTTTCCCCAGTGATGCTGCAATGACCCAAACAACCACCAGGTGGCACTTGTGAGCAGGGTTAGGAAAATTGGCTTCTCATTGGTCTTTCTTCTCTGTTCACCGGACAACTTTCTGTGGCTTTATAGCTCAATGTTAAGGAGGTGGACTCTGGTGTGAGAGGACTCGGGTTCAAGTACAGTCTATGACACTTTTGATTTTGTTGACGTTTACATTTTTTCTAAAACATACTTAGGCAAGGCAAACTTGCCTTGCCTAAGCTTTGTATAGCACAATTCATCCATCCATTTTCTACCCTTTAATCCATTTATGGGTCAGGGGGTGGCAGTCAGAGATGCCACCCAAGTCTCATAGCACCAGCCCCTCACTGACCCTCTGCAGGTGGTGAGTCCACAGGAGGACGGCTGCTCTGAGTGTGAGCATAGCCTTGATCTTTCAGTGGGGGCTTTGGGCAAAGTTGGGTTAAGTGTCTTGCCCAAGGACACAACGACAGCAGTCATCAGTGGGAGTCGGTGGAGAAGGTGCAGAGGTGGGAATTGAACCCACGACCTTCTGGCCTTAAGGCCAATGCTCTACCAACTGAGCTACTGTCGCAAGGCATACACAAGGCAATTCAAAGTGCTGAACAGAACAAGAAAGCATCAAAATCATAAATAATCACAGTACATAAAAAAAAAAATATAAAAATATAAAATCCCTCAGTTGTATGCACGGCTAAACAGAACCGTCTTTAACCTGGTTTTAAACATTGTCAGAGAGTAATTAGGCCAACACATTTAAAATAGTTGCTAGACTGTAGTAAACTGTTGTAAACTTCACAATCTGCACCAACCAAACTGCAGGAAAAAAATTCAACTTTATTCAGTAACGGAGTAATCTGATTCATATACTCCCCCCGCTAATAAAAATTGAGGATTGGCCGGGGCTCGAACCCCGCCGTCCAAGCGAAAGTCTTGGGCAATCCTGCTACACCACACAGGCGCTGGAGAAAACCCAGGATCTAATACGAAAGACCGCTGAGTGAATGAGCCGTGCGGATATGCGGGACGCTTAAAATGCCTTATATGCAAGTTAATGCAAATGTTTGCCATATGATCTGCTACTCCTGTGCATTTTAGAATTCCTAATTAATGGTAGCTATATGTAACATGTGTAGTTTAAATTTTTGTATTGCTAATCAAAGTAAAAGTATTCTGAATACAGTGTACACTCGTGTTTGTTTTGTTCCAATGTTTCATGTTCAATAACGCACTTGCTGCTGGCTATCCCATACTGTAGAAGAAGTCAGAAAGGAACTTTTGAGAAGAAGTGTTTTTATTAAAAAATAAGAAGTAAAAATAAGTAATAAAGTAAAATACAATTGTATTGTTACAGTACTTACAATACAGTGCAGTAAGTTAGTACAGTGTTTTACAGAGTCAATCCTTTAAACTTTAGCATTCAGTAGCGACACTTTTAAACATAAAACACATTCTCACGATATTGCTAATACAAATTTATGATGGGGGAAAACTTTCTTTCTCCGTGTTTTACAAATACAATGGAGTTGGCTGAAGAATGTCTGCTTAGTTTCTGAACTGTATTGAACTAGATTGACCAGGGCTCGAGTCTACAGGAATGTCGAAAATCCAGTTCATCTTCACATATGCAAAACATCTTCACATAGCCTATCACTCAGGCGAGCAAAAGCCGAGCACGTTTTCTCCAGTGTTAAATAAAAAAATACTTAGTAATTAGGCCAACACATTTAAAATAGTTGCTAGACTGTAGTAAACTGTTGTAAACTTCACAATCTGCACCAACCAAACTGCAGGAAAAAAATTCAACTTTATTCAGTAACGGAGTAATCTGATTCATATACTCCCCCCGCTAATAAAATGTGAGGATTGGCCGGGGCTCGAACCCTGATCGTTCAAGCGAAAGTCTTAGACAATCCTGCTACACCACACAGGCGCTGGAGAAAACCCAGGATCTAATACGAAAGACCGCTGAGTGAATGAGCCGTGCGGATGTGCAGGACGCTTAAAATGCCTTATATGCAAGTTAATGCAAATGTTTGCCATATGATCTGCTACTCCTGTGCATTTTAGAATTCCTAATTAATGGTAGCTATATGTAACATGTGTAGTTTAAATGTTTGTAATTATACACAGCCTATATATTGCTAATCAAAGTAAAAGTATTCAGAATACAGTGTACACTCGTGTACATAACATCATGCCTCAATACTTCAAAAACTCATAAACTTCACTCGGTACTTCAAAAAACTCAGAACTCGGAATACTTCAAAAACTCAGAAAACTCATAAAACATGTTCAGATCTTTCAAAAAACTTGTCAACAATCTTCTGTAAAATACCAAACTTCATCAGTCGATGGTGGTTCCAGATATTGCTTTGAAAACAGTCTCTCCCACTTCTTTGTTTTGATTCTTCAGGCTGCATTTGTGCCGAGCCATGATTCTTCTGTGACGTGTCGTTCAATCACACGTTTCAGCTTCAGTGTCCAGATTCAGAAATCCAATTCAGTCCAAATTATGTCCAAATTGTGTAATCCAATTTTTCCAAATGGTGTCCATGCAAAAGAGGACGATGGTATTGTCCATGTCTCAGCAGCTCACAGCCTGACTGGAATCAGGGGCTGTGCAGATTGTCCATGTGCTGATCCAGATGCATTCTCTTGAGGTTTCTCAGTTTTGGCTTAAAAAAAAAAAACATGTTTTATTGTCGATGGTAGAGACAGCACGAACAACACGAACAACAGAATGCAAGTGTATTATACAGAGCGGAGGCATGGAGACCTCCAATCAGCAGCTGCCACAGTGCCATGTAGCTTGGCCTTCAGATAGACAAAACAAGGGAAAAGTACTGGCTTCTGCACATTGATAGAATGATGAGTTTAACTTGAACAAAAGTTGCTTCAAAGTGTTATGAAATCTCACATATCCATGGAAATTGAATTTGGTATATCTACACATGTTTTGTGTAGGTAATGGATATGTATGTGATTGGCTGAAAAATCACACGTGGCCAGCCCACGTGGGATTACTCCCCATTGGTAGCTTACTCCCCATTGGATGAAATCACTACTTTCAAATAAGTATAATCTCTCGTGATTGGCTGGCAGATCTGTCACTATTGGTCACCCTGCCTCATAATTAATGTAATAATATTTATATATATTTATTCATATTATGCTGCATATATTGTATCCTATGTAGGCTGCTACACTATTATTAGGCCATCAATGACATGAATGAATTTATAGAGGAAATGAACTGAATTAACTGTTTTATGGCATTAAAACAGCCGTTTTAATGCCATACACACACACACACACACATATAAGTAGCACCATATATATATATATATATATATATATATATATATATATATATATATATATATATATATATATATATATATATATATATATGGTGCTACTTTGAACCGAGAATATAACAAAAATTTTCAGTTGGTTCATACTTTTTCTTTTAGATATGTATATAATTCCAGATGAGTTAATTCAGTTTGGATGCCTTCCTTGTCCCCAAGGAAAATAATGCCCCAATGTGCACAAAAGAGACAGTAATTTAACACACGCTCAAACATAAAGTAGTATTTATTGTACACAAGTACAATAAACAATATACAATGAAAATGCACACGATATAGAACACTAGTAATACTAACAAAAGTCTGAAGCTAAATTTAGCTAACTAATCTAACAATAAAAGCAACTAACTAATGACTAAAACTACAATATTCAACAACAACGCCATTAACACTAAACAATTATCTATAATACAAACAGCTATGCTAATAATAATCTCCCTAAATGCTATAACTAATCGCAAACCTGACAATCGATGAAAATACTCTCTGCTTTTCCTTCTCCAACTTGCTACGGGGGCGTGTACGCGACTGGGCCGTTTATATATCAGAGCGGCGGGGCTGCTGACGTAACGAGCCACTGCAGACGGAAGCGGCCTCTGCTGCGCCAATGGTGGCGCCGGATTCAAAATTCAAATGTAGTAATACAGGTCGCCTGCAGATGGCGCCTCACAGACGGTTTTAGGCAGAAAGTTGATCTTTCAACTAATTTGCACCAAAGTGACAAAATTATGACCAGGATATGTAGACAACGAGTGAATAAGTGGATTGAACTTTTACAGTCCAATGACCAATGTTTTATATAGAATACAACCTTAATGGTTATGATGCGAAGTAACTAATAATAGCACTTGTGTGTGTGTGTGTGTGTGTTTGTGTATGTGCGTGTGTTCTTGTGTGTATGCGCATGCTTATGCGTGTATTCCAGCCATGTCTCGCCGCAGCACACGTCTGCTCTCAGATGAAGAGTCTGACTCCAGCAGTGTGACTACCATCTCCTACAGAGAAAACCCTGTCAAGTAACACTCACACACACGCAGGCACACACACACAAAGGTTTAAAGGTCCAGTCGCAAAAACACCTGACCTTCTGCAGGGTATTCAAGAAGAAGAGTGGTGGGCGAAAGAAGAGCTTTGGGCCTGATGTGGGTCCTGATATGAGGCCTGGGAGCTCCAGGACCAGTTTGGAAGGGCCCCGGGAGGAGCCACTGGAAGAGACATTTAGGGGTAAGCACCATACCAATCACCAAAATCATACTATACTACAAGTTCATAGTGTGTATGTTGTGATGATTTTCATATTTTGGATGGGATACGCACACAAGTCATTAGCAGTTCCAGCTAAACAGCAAGCTGAGGTTTAAGGCTTATCGTATTAAACATACATATCATACCCGTTATATTGTAACTTGCTGTTAATATCACGTTTATACAAATTATACTGCATATGCTAATTACACAGGCATATTAGCTTAAAAAGTAGGCCGGAGTCAGTGTATGTTATAAACTGCAGTCCATTTGGTTGATAAATGACTCACACCAAAGTCAGGAATTAATATATGCCAGACAAGAGAGCAAAGCAACTTCCATGTCTGCACCTCTGTGATCTGCGATTAGAACATAACATAAGCTGATACAGTATACCACTCTATAGGTGGGCCTGGCTGCTCAAGCTACAAAATAAAGACTTTTAGCCATTTTATTTGTGCGGTCCTAGTATTTGAACTCAGGACTATATAACGTGTTGACATGGGTTGGGACCCGTGTGACTTGTGTCTAATATCCGCATATAAGGAACGGCCTATAAAATAGTTTTAAAAGTTAGAGCCTGTTGCAGTAATGACCTAAATTACGGACAAGTGTCATTTCTTATTTTATTGTAAGTTTCACTTTTTGCAGTGAGCAAGAGTCATGTTCATTCATTTTATACACATGTTGAAACAAACATTAATAAAAAGAAAGAGGGCACCACCCACAATGGCCATTGGAGGGGGCCGACTGGGAGATGCGCTCGATTCGAGCACCTAGATGTAGTGCGCGAGGTGCGTCTGGATAGCCACAACAGAGCCCGTGCAGTCGTGCCCTGGTATGAGCTGGGTACGTAATACTATTTTTATTATACAATCTCCTGCAAAGTTTCATAAATAAGACCCTCTCCCCAGGCTCCTGTAGCCAATGAATAAATAGATTACATATATACAGTGGGGCAAAAAAGTATTTAGTCAGCCACCGATTGTGCAAATTCTCCCTGCACAATCCTGGACAATCCTGGGCCTGGACATGCACTGGATTTGATTCCCTGTCGTCGTAGTGTGTTACTGATGGTAACCTTTGTTACTTTGGTCCCAGCTCTCTGCAGGTCATTCACCAGGTGATTTCTTTAAAAATCCTACAATGTGAATTCCTGGATTTTTTTTTCACATTCTGTCTCTCACAGTTGAAGTGTACCTATGATGAAAATTACAGACCTCTGTCATTATTTTAAGTGGGAGAACTTGCACAATCGGTGGCTGACTAAATACTTTTTTGCCCAACTGTATATATATATATATATATATATATATATATATGTATGTATGTATGTATGTATGTATGTATATATATATATATATATATATGTGTATTCGTTTATTGTAACAACAATAAATCTGAGTAGAAACTTTACATGACGCTAGTTCTCCTCCACTTGTACAACGAGGGGCGGCGCTGTTGCAATCAGGCCACGCCTCCTCTAGCGTCTGCAGCGCATGGTAACAAGAGCAGCATGGCAGCAGAAAGTGGCTATACCTCCCCTGGCTGTAACTACATACACAAGAAAACAGCCCAAAAGATGCAAAAGTGAGGAGGAGAAGAGGGAACTAAAGCGAAAAAATTATCAAAGAAGAAATCAAGCCCGAGTGAATATAGGTAGATTACATTGTATCCTCACTGGAGAGACCTGTGGGAGTGGGACTGCCTCGGACTATATTTGGACCAAAACTGGCGGTAATCTTTCCGTTATTGAACTTTATATTTTGTTAGCAGTGCGTACCATTTCATCAGTGATTGTTGTACAGCTCACAAGAAGTGCGCTAATGCTAATTTTTGCATACATATCAGATTGCTACAGAAAACTAGATGACTCTGTAGGAGGAGAGTTTTGGGGAGAGTAGGAGGGTTTCTGTTAATGCTGATTCAAGCCACAGTTGCCTTGACAAAACCACACAGACAAATATTAGTTTTTTTACTTGAAAAAAGGAGATAGTGACTGAGATGGAGGATTTGGACAAGGCAAATCACAGCCTTCAGCTTGTCCGTCTCAGTCACTACTGCCTTCTGCTCCCTGTATTGGGATCTTTATTCAAACCTCTATACAAGGTAACAATGCCCAAATGCTTCAAGGAAGCCACTCCCTATTTACATATAAACGATGTGTCTGTGGCATACAGACTTCCAAAGCTCTTGCCAGGTGGCTAAAGGTTACTTCCCCTTCCTGGCCGATAATGCCAAAGGGTGAGTTGCCTTATTGAACTCTAGATTAATGTAAAACACATTCTTATTCATTTAATTGATTATATAAACATAATTCTCTTACAGTTTCTCAAAATGAGAAGCCTGTGAGCGGCACATCTGATTGTATTATGGGATGCATGGATGGGTCATTTGGCACATGCTTCAAATGCATACATTTTTAAAACGTGATTTATGAAAATAATTCATTAACGTGTGTTAACGCAATAATTTTGACAGCCCTAATATATATATAAATAACTGTTTTAGATATGAATAAAACAATAAATCTATATATTAATGTATATAAATACATATATTGATATATATATTAGGGGTGGGAACCTAAGGGTACCTCACGATACGATACGATACGCGATACAAAGTTCACGATAATGATTATATCACAATAATGATTATATCACAATTATGATTATATCACGATATGACGATTATTGATATATTGGTCAGCAATATACCATATGCCAATATATGGCATACATAAAATAGAAAAATTGTACGTTTTTTTTTCAAAATTGATACTTGGCAAATGCACATCGATAATCGATCGCGGGAGAAAGTATCGCAATATATCAAAAAAATCGATATATCGTCACACTCCTAATATATATACCCACATACATGCATGCATTTGTTTGCAAAATAAATCTAATGTTAAATAAAAATGAAACTCATTGAACATTTATTTATATATTCCTTTATTGATATATTTATAATTTTTGGTCCTCCATATGTGCCTAATCTGTCTCCTTTGGTGTGCTCTCTAGCACCCGTGTCAGCCTGGAGTGGTGTCAGACCTGCTCTGAGGAGCTCCACCTTCCCTCCTTTTCCCCAGACCAGCCTGGCCCCACTTACCCACCTCCAGGTTCCATCAGCCCAGAGCGCTGTGGACAGCTCTGGGTACTCATCCTCTGAGGAGCATCACAGGGGCCCCAGCAGCAGGGGGAGCCAGGGGACGTGTGTTGGAGCCTTGGCTGCCTCAAGACTGTGGCTGACCAACACAGTGTCCAGAGTGAAGGGTGAGTTCATGGGCTCATAAGTAAGTAATCTTTATTTATATAGCGTCTTTCACAGACCAGATTTACAAAGTGCTTTACAAATGTGGGCATTTTTTTCTTCCCACAATAGTTGGCTGAGAAAACACAGAAAAAATATGCCAGACAGGACTTGCATGCCAGACCTATTGAACATATTTTCAGTGGTAGGGGAAACGGAGCACTCGGAGGAAATCAGAGCGGACACGGGGAGAACATGCAAAACTCCTCTCCCTGTTCCGCCCGGGATTCAAACTCAGGGACGCGAGATTGCTAGCCACTTTGCTGCCCATCTACAGTATGAATCTGTGTGAAAAGGAGATGAGGATTTGCGAGTCAGACTTGGACTCAAGATTAACAAACGGTTATTAAAAGTATCTTTTAAGCGTTAAACATAAAAGAAATGATGCCATTTTACTGTACATTTAAGATGAGGTGTTGTTTACAATTGTCAATCGTCATACAAACTTCCTGCTACTAGTTGGCAGACATGTTGTACTATATCCCAAACTATGAATTATGTCATCCTTCTATGCAAAATATTCAAGCAAGAGCATTTTGAATCAGCGCGGAAATAGTGCAAAGCGACTGTGCCGGCTGGGCAGCGTGCAAAAGTGTTGTCCCACACCAAGCACAAACTCCCGAAACTTTGGATCCTTAACCCAGTGTAGATGGTCCTTTGTGTTCAAGAGTCCAACAGCAGAGGGGAAGAAACTGTTTTTATGCTGCGTTCAGACAAAACGCGTTTTGGCCGTCAAAATCGCGTCTGACGTGCGTCGTCGGACGCTTGTGACAGAGGCTGTCACAGAGCGTTCTGGAGGCACGTCACATGCGTCCAGAACACTAGAGGACAGACTGAAGGCGCGTCAGGGAAGAGAGAGTTTTGGGGCAGGGCCGCTCTGGTGCCAACACAACTCGCTCGGAGAGGAAGGACACAGCGGCCAAGATGGAAAGTAAAAAGTTTAAAATACGCTTTAATTAGGACATAAAAGTTAATTATATAATAACATTTGAGGCAAGAAATATCCCCCTCTATTGCCATATCAAAGGTCTGTTTGGTGACAAAATAGAACATTGTCGGACTATTCTTCCTATGCAGACTGCGAGGGTTGGGCAGTGCTGAAGCCAAGAAGAGAACGTCTAAACGCGGGGACAAATTGTAAACATCCCAATCTTAATTCTGAAAACCCCAAAGACAAGGCTTTTGTTACGGACTTTTTCTGTTGTAACAATTGTATTGGCAGTAATCATTCGTTTTCACAAAGTGATATTTTATGTAAACAATGCACATATGCGATAAATGATATATGATTGATATATTTGCTATGGCCCTCGTTTGTGCATCACTTACAAGTAATTTGTATCAGACCTAAATGCAATAACGTGTGTTTGCTGATGAGAGAGGAATATCCATGGATCTCTAATAACTAGAACATCCATGGATCTATAATAACTGGAACCTCAGTAAAGAGGAGTTAAAAACAGGGGATGCCTGAAACTGCTCTTTTTGAAGCCTTGAAAAGCAACAGACAGCTACTAATCAGATTAGAGTTAAAGCTGCACTAACTGACTTTGGGATTTTGAAGCCGCGGACTCGCTGGCCTCGCTCTTTCTGCTCCCCTCCCCGCACCCACGAAGCTATCGCCCCCCACACACACACAGTGTCGAGACGGAGCTAGCCTCTCCCAATATGGATAATACATGGATATGGATTTTCACGTGGTTGGCGTGACCATAGAACGATAGAACCGGGAAGCGCGGAGGAACGAGACTTTCTTTTGGATGGCTGTTTCGCTGTGTAAGCAGTACCCGGTGACGAAGACGAGAAAGTTTTAGGTTAGCTCCGCCGCTTGTTGTGCTAACTCAGCCGTCTATGCTAACGGACCTGGAGATTTCTCACGAAAGTGGGGGCTAGTGGTGCTCTGTGATTGGTCACAATCTGCGACCCGAAACACATTCTCTTCCTTGTTTCATCAAAACTCGATCGAAAATATAATGTCAGGCCAGCACAAATCTGCGCTACTTTTTCTTTAAAAGGACGTATATCCCAATGCACTACATGGACATGGATAGCATTTTCGTAATTAATACGAAAATAAAGTCAGTTAGTGCAGCTTTAATGTATTCAATTAGAAGTATAAGTACTGCTGATAAATATGTACTTGTGTAAATGATACCTTCTTTTTCATGACTCTTTACACTTCACACACAAAAAACTAAATCATAATAAAACCAACAAACTTGATTTTTTAATTTTTTATTTCCTGCCTCTTCTATGAAGCTCACACTGTAGAAGAGACCTGTGTCAGAGGCAGACCCCCCGGACTCTGCTGTTGCTCCTGCTGCTGTTGCTCCTCCTGCTCTTGTTCCTGATACTGCTCTTGCTCCTCCTGTTGCTCCTTCTGCTGCTCCTCCTGCTGCTCCTCCTGTTGCTCCTCCTGCTGCTCCTCCTTTTGCTCCTCGTCTTCAGAGATGCAGAGCCCACTGCTCTAACTATTCATGACTGATGATTAAATAAAACATGAAAATATGTTTGTTGGAGTTCATATTGTAAATCCGCAGTGAAGCAGCAGGTGATGGAGGTGAAGCAGGAGGTGATGGAGGTGAAGCAGGAGGGGATGGAGGTGAAGCTGGAGAAACGATGGCGTTTTTTATTTTGTTGCTGTCAGAGAAAGTCAGAGTTCCATTTCACCAAAAGTCTCTGAAAAAGAACACAAACATCAAATTAAAACATGGACACCACAAAATAAAATACAGAAATCCTTCCAGTATTTAATATTAGAAGTACAACCTTTCACAGCAGGAAAAATAGATGCTCTGAGGAGTAACAGAAGAATGATATAATGGAAATATACACACAAATAAAACTTAGAAGCATGGCTAACCACTTTTAACCTGTTGGAAGTGAGACTCTCATCTTCAAATGTCTTTTATTATCATCATTCTATACATACATACATATATTTATCAGACTATTGTATGAAAAGTGCTTCATAATAAGCCTAATATATATAGTAAATGTAAATAAATATACAGTATTCCCAGTTTTAGTATAGGATTGTAAATGATATACACAATCTATTTTATATGAATACAGCTGCTGTATGGATTAAGGGGTAGAAAATGGATGGATGGAAATAACAGCCTTAGTTAGAAGAACAACAAACAGCAAGTGCAGCCACAAAAGAGCAACTATGTAAATTTCATCAACACAACATACATTCAACACAATCTGCTACAACTACATTGATGGAAAATGCCTCGTCTGTTGCAGATGATTTTGTTCAGCTTAATGCCGCAAACTTGACGTTGCAAGCGCGATAGTGTTACGGATTACGTACGTCTACGTTATTATGAATTCTGCTTATCAAATTTAATGGAGTAAATAAAAACTGAATGACTTTGGATACGTTGACTAGTGATGGGAAAACCGGTTCTTTCCTCTGATTCGATTCTTTAACTCTCGAACAGTAAATTGAACGAGTCCCGAACGAATCATTTCGTTCATTTGTACAGCAGATGGCGCTGTAGTGGCCCACAATGCAGGACTCATGCCGACGACGTGTTTTCTCCAACTATAAATACTGAAGACAAGATGGTTTGCTTACGGTGACAAAGTATAACACACAAAATGCCATAAGCTATTCAAGCCATTTGAAAACCCAGGAAAGCTAACACACACCACAATAATGTAACTTGTGTCCTGTATCCTCTCTGTTATCATTGTTTAACAGCACGGCAGTCTGGGTAACTGTCACGTGACAGTGAAAACAGACCAATCAGAGAGAAGCAATGTTGCTGGCGCACAGTGTCAGCCTGAGCCAGAGCTGTGAACCGATGAACGATGAACGAGAAAGACCCGGTCAGCCCGCGAGTCATGTGACAAAGGAACCAGTTGGACGAACGAGAACGAAGTACTGAGCTGTGAACGATGAACGAGAAAGACCCGGTCAGCCCGCGAGTCATGTGACAAATGAACGATTTGAACGAGAACAAGTACTGCTCTGCTCCACAGCCTAAGCAGACAGAGACCCTTTCGGCCGAGCAGTCGATCACATGACAGCTGGGGAGAGGACAGCGAATGTAAAACTAATTTTGACAATTAATGATACAATTAAAACAAAAAATAATAGTTGATGAGTTGCCTATGTTTACATGGTGCATTTATTGTGTCCAAAAAGTGACATTATTATTATTACTATTATTGTTATTTTTATTGTGTTTGTTGTTATCATTGTTATGTTTTATTATTTTGTGGCAGAGTATAACACAATAAATATGCTGATATAATTTTCTAAAGTATTTATTTACAAACACATTCATTATATAGGCTATACAATAACACAACAAGGACTGAAGACCACTATAATTATGATTTCGTGAATAAATAATCTATATCGGGTGTCACATGACAAATAAACTGTAGATATCAGACATCAATCATTTCCTTGTTCAGCTCTCAGTCAACAGTCCCCCAGCCCCGTAGCTGTCTGAGCCAGCCACAGCTGTCACGTGACGAATGAACGAAAGAGCAATCCGTCAGGATCCGTATGAACGAATCGTGAAGGAACTGCAGTGCTTGCTGCTCACAGACAGCCTGTCTGTCACGTGACTAAAGAACTGGGACCTGAGAATGGATCCAGCTGAGTGAGTGGTGAACGAATCATTTCTGTTTCCTGTCTGCTGCTGACTGAGCTCATGCAGCTGCCGCCATGTGGCGAGAGAAGGTACTGCATGAAAATGAACGAATCGCTCCCTGAGAAGACTCGTTACTCCCGAGTCATATAAAAGATTAGTTCATTTTGAACGAATCGTTCACGAACGATACAACACTAACGTTGACTTTTATTTCTTGAGGAAAACGGAAAAAACGTTGAGGGTTTCTCAGCTGATGATCCGCAGAAATTTGTTTTTTTACGCAAAATCGATTTAAAAAAATATTTCTGTAGCAAAAAATCCTGACCTGATTGAGCAAAATCAAGGTCATTTTTGGACTTAGAGCATCAAAATTAGTCTTATTCAGGTGGAAAACCCTGGACTATTTTCAAAAAATATTTTTTTTTACCCAGTGTAATCATAATGACGACGTAAGACGAAAATCGAAGTAAAAAATTAAGTAGAAATAAAAAACAGCAAAAACAAACAGACAAATTGGGTTTAGCCCGATTGCTCCCCCTAGTGACATTTCCCTCTCTTTGTACCTATCAAGTCTTTTGTTTGTATTTGAATTTGAACGAATTAAGGTTCGGACTTTGTTTCATCTCCCGCTCCAAATTGTTCCACAGTTGAACCCCATTTACCGCGGGGCTAAAACTTTTCAGAGTTGAGCTGTGTTTCTGAATCATAAAGTTTAGTTCTTCTCGTAGTTCGTAACAACTAGTTCGCTCTTGAAACCTTTTCTGTATTTGTTTTGGTAAATGTTTATATCTTGCTTTATCTATCAACTGTACAGTCTGGAACTCACCAAGATCATAAAACTTCATAATCTTTGAATTTGTTTGTGTAAGCCCTCAGTCGTACAGGGATTAGTCAAAGCAAAGGAAGGTTTCCTACCCATCATCTGTACTTCTTAGCAGGTTTACCCGACGTTTCGTCCTCAATCCTAAGGACTTCTTCAGGGAAAGAATTCTCAGACCGCACGTTGGAGATTTATAACCTATGGGTGTGGTTAGCCACACCCTAATCCTGATACTAACTCATAAACAATCTAAGGTCTGTTTGATGTAGAAAGGAGCAGGTCTAACAACCCTGCTGAGGCTAACGACCCTAACTCATTAGCATGTCACTGACCTTTTCCCAAGTTAGGGCGTTGTTTTTAGGATGTCGTCATAGATACGAGGCAAAACAAATCTTAACCCTCCTCCTCTGTTAAGAGAAGGTTTTTGTTTCCTCACAAAAATGGCTTCTTTCACCCCTCTCTCAAACCAATTCTTCTCCCGAGCCAGAATTTTAACCTCGGTGTCATCCACCGTGTGGTTGGAGGCCTTGAGGTGGAGATGAACAGCCGACTATGGCCCACTAGAGTTTTCTCTACGATGTTGGTAAAGTCGTTTCTGTAGAGTTTGTTTGGTTTCTCCAATATAGTGGTCAGTGCACTCCTCTTCACTACATTTAATTGAATACACCACATTGCTCTGTTTGTGTCTGGGTGTTTTGTCTTTAGGATGCACTAATTTCTGTCTTAACGTGTTGAAAGGTTTGAAATACACAAGGATTTTGTGTTGCCTAAAGATTCTTTGTAGTTTCTCTGAAACTCCCGCCACATACGGTAAGGACACCCCTCTTCTTCTACTCTCTTCTGTCTGTTGAACTGTGTCTTTGGCCTTTCTCGTCCTTTGGGCTTTATAAAAGACCACTTGGGGTAGCCACATTGCCAGAGAAACTACAAAGAATCTGAGTGTCCTGTTGTGTGTGTGATGTGTTAATGGCCATGAGAAAACTGCGAGCATATCTGGGTTGTGCTGAATGTCCTGTTTATATGCCTTGGTTCGGTGTGCTGGTGGTGCGCGGGTGAACTCTTAGTTTGTCATTTATTAAAAATGCTATTTCTCCCCCGTTCCCTCGCGGCTCGCAACTCTGGCATCAGTTCTTTTCTTATCCTCTTAACTGCGTCTGCATAGTCCTCATTGATGTATACGCTTGTTCCTTTAAGTTGTTTCGCGCGGTGTAGGATAGGATCCCGGTCCTTCCAGCGAAGTAGCTTCGCCACGGTGGGTCCAGGCTGTGATCTCTCCCGATTCCCGGGAAATGTTATGACGGGAAATGAAAGTTAAAAAAAAATCCAGTGCGCTCATATTATAGAGCACTTTTATTGTTGTTCAAAGTTCAAACATATTTCATTTACAATCAACATGTCTACAGCTAAGAGGATGGCTCATAAATTGTGTTTTTTACAACAAATATGGGCCTTAATTGCGCTAAACCACGACTTGTAATGAGGCCAGCCTCAGGGTACGGGGCACATGTGAGCCCAGAATTTGGCTACGTCCAATTATATCAGAAAGCGCCTTTCTTTTTTTCCATCTGCTAAGGGCAGCAACAGGTTTGGCTAACATACATATAACACATTTTAAGATCATATAAAATGCATTTAGGGTAATGTTCTGCTTCCAATGACGATAGGAATGATAAGGAAGAGAGGAGAAGGGTAAGAAGGTTGATATTAGAAATTGGATGCGCCCGAGAGTCGGCTGCAGCCAGCGAAAACACAGAGGAGTTTATGGAAGTGGCACCCGTTTTACGCTTTAAAACTCTTTGGGCTTATTTCCAAATGGGGGATTACATATCTGCGCTCAAACTATTATCTGGACTTAAACATTAAACTGGTCTGAACTGAAGTGGTCTGTGCTGTTTATTAATAACTAAGGTAAGACCCATAACACAATTGGAAATGTGCCTTTTACGAACTTTTGCGTTTTCTTTGAGCAAACAATGCGGGCCATGGAAAACATTCTGCTGTAGCCAAACTAATTGTGAATAAGCCGCTTTGTAGGTTCTGTTGATTTATATGATATATGTTCATCTGATTGGGCTGAAGTCAGTGCCTCCAAACCACACCGCACGTAACTGGTAGACAAGTGGATTGCGCAGACATTTAGAATCTCATAATAGTGAAATTCCTGAAGAAAGCCCATCAACAAATCGTCTGAAAACGCTATGGCTACTTTAGAAAAGCTAGCAAGTCGCTTGGTGAAACACTACTGGAGATGGCAGCTTTTGTTGGATTATATATTACTACAAACAACAGCTATTTCCCGGGATTTCCCTCTCTCTCCTCTTTTCCCGGGATTTGATACATCTCATTTTCGGGAAAAATATTATACCCTATTGCAGACTTGTTTTGAGTTCTTGAATGTCCTTAGTTAATGTGTCCATCTGAGTGTTTGTTGTTTCCACGACTATTTTGATAAAGCCTTTAAAGTTTTCTTGTTGTTGGTGCAGTAGTTCTTTGAATGTATCCTTCTGGTGCCCCAGTAGCTCATACACTCGGCTAAGGCAACCAATTCTTCCTCTGCCGCCTCTGTCTGCTGCCTCGTCTCCGCTTATCCTGATTTCGGCATATTGATCAGTTTTCAGTGTTTTCCTTCAGCTTCAGTGCAGTGTCACAGCAGTCTCAGTGCAGCAGTCGTTTGTGATAGGCAAACAACACTGAGGCTCTGGAGTGTGTCCTATATCTATGAAGGTTGATTTGTGTTTTTATTATCAACACTTTTTTTTGCTTTTGAATTCTATAAACTGTAACAAAAAGTATTCAGTGTAAATAGATTCAATGTTTTAAAATTCAGTGTCCAAAAATTAAATGTTTTAAAATTCAGTGTCCAAGAATTCAATGTTTTAAAATTCATTGTCAAAATATTCAATGTTTTAAAATTCTGTGTCCAAAAATTCAATGTAGAAAAAAATTCTGTCTCCAAAAAATGGTGGAATTTTTTTTGCTGCTTGAAATGTCATGCTTTTTTCCGGGTAAATCGTGAAAGAAGCAATCGATCAGCCAATCCTCCATGGATGTAGCCAGGGCCAGAACACGACTAGTCTTGTTCATCTGAACATGGCGTCCACAGCAAACTGGTAAGTGTGTTTTCTCATCATTAGTTGGTATGTGACATGGAAACCACTACTGTATTTTCTGAACATGTTTTTACCTTAGCTTATCATTAGCTAGCCCCGCGTAGGTGACTTCTATGTTTTGGCGATTCCCCAAAGCTAATCTTCGCTAATGCTATAAGCTAAAATGAAACGCAGGAAAGCCAAGTACATGGGGGTTTGCGGTTCTTGTGTGATGTACGTACTTTGTTCCCAATTTCAATCTGTATATTATTCTAGCAGTGCAGCAAGGACAAAACCTGCTGACTGTTTAGAGACAGAGCATGCTAAGGGGTTGTTGTTAATTATGTTGTTCATTTTTATGTATCTAGACCTCCGATAATTATCTATTATCTCTACTCTTAAATTTTGACATCTTAGTGAAACCAAGACGGAATGAAGGATCGATTCTTTAGGGAGAAAACAAACCCATGGATTCAATAATAATGCTACAGAGAGGAATCAGACTGATAGATATGGTTTTAATTGAGTATATTTGTAAATCCCACTCTACCAGCCTCCTGTTAAAGACTGGGAATGTATTAACATGTCATATCAACAGTAAATGTAAAGTTATTGATTAGTGTTCATGTGTGTGTTTGTAAAGGCATCGTACTTCTGCTCTGAAGAACCGGGTCTGTTTAAATTAATGTTTTTTTGTGTGTGAATTTCTTTTCCAGAGGCCATCATTTCTTCATCCATTTCCATCACCTCCAGCTTCTGTGGATTAAAATATAAACTACAACGACCAATATGTTCATTTGTTTTTATTTATTACAAGTCATGGATAGTTAGAACACATCTCTCATTTTCTGAAGACATATGCAGCAGCAGCAGCAACAACTGCAGGTGCCTGGACGTCTGCCTCTGTCTTTTCTACGGTGGACTCATCACAACCTGGAATAAAATAAAATAATTATAATTTAGTTCTTTGTGTGCAATGAAAAGTGATGTATGTTTTTTATCCAACCACACAATTCGTGAGAAACATGTTTCATAGCTTGTACTTCTAATCTTAAATACGTTTAAGCCATTAACTCTGACATGATCAGGTCTGTTGGATTTCAAGAGGCAAGGAGCTTGTGCTCAAAAAGTAAGTACTCATGACCTGAAATCTGGTCCGTAAGTTCAAGTCCACGCGTCTTCTGTGTCCAGCTCCATCTTCACAGATGTCCCCCTGCCATTGGTAAATGCACATTATCACATTTGTACTTAATACAAATTACTTTACAACAAAGTGATGCACAAACGAGGCCATAGCAAATCCATCAATAGTACTAAGCACATGCATTGACATGCCTTTACATGAAATATCAAATTAAGACTAATGATTACTCTTAAAACAATTGGGTAACACTTTACATTACGGGCCGGTAAGTCCATGGTACTTACAGTGGTACTTCTAGGTACTTACAGTGGTACTTCTAGGTACTTACAGTGGTACTTACGGTGGTACTTACGGTGGTACTTACAGTGGTACTTACAGTGGTACTTACAGTGGTACTTACAGTGGTACTTACAGTGTACTTACAGTGGTACTTCTAGGTACTTACAGTGGTACTTCTAGGTACTTACAGTGGTACTTACGGTGGTACTTACGGTGGTACTTACGGTGGTACTTACGGTGGTACTTACGGTGGTACTTACGGTGGTACTTACAGGGGTACTTACGGTGGTACTTACGGTGGTACTTACGGTGGTACTTACGGTGGTACTTACAGTGGTACTTACAGTGGTACTTACAGTGGTACTTACAGTGGTACTTCTAGGTACTTACAGTGGTACTTCTAGTGGTACTTCTAGGTACTTATTGTGGTACTTACAGTGGTACTTCTAGGTACTTACAGTGGTACTTCTAGTGGTACTTCTAGGTACTTATTGTGGTACTTACAGTGGTACTTCTAGGTACTTATTGTGATAATTCTAGATACAGCTGTAACTTAGTAATTCAAGGACACTACAGTATTATTCCTATGTAGTAAATGTGGTACTTCTACATACATACATACAGAGGTCATTTGTAGGATTGTTTGACTATAAAACATAAAACAACATTATGTAAAACAAACGTCTTTATTAATATGGAATAAGTAGCACAGAAAGGACAGTATAAATACATTTAATGCATATTTCAAAACAAGTTTCAAGGACAAGGGAAACACTGCAAGAACTAGGTACCCAACCCAAGTAACAAGAATTACACATTACCAGGTACTTACCAGCCAAGTACCAGGTACTTACCAGCAAGTACCAGGTACTTACCAGCAAGTACCAGGTACTTAACAGCAAGTACCAGGTACTTAACAGCAAGTACCAGGTACTTACCATAGGGACTGGCCCATAATAAGACAAAGGACTTTAACATAAGTACCAGTGATAACACCAGTAATTATACAGTAAGTACCAGGTACTTACCATAGGGACTGGCCCATAATAAGACAAAGGACTTTAACATAAGTACCAGTGATAACACCAGTAATTATATAGTAAGTACCAGGTACTTACCATAGGAACTGGCCCATAATAAGACAAAGGACTTACCCATAAGTACTAGTGATACCAGTAATTATATAGTATACCATGTACTTACCAGCAAGTACCAGGTACTTGCTGGTAAGTACATGGTACTTGCTGGTAAGTACCTGGTACTTGCTGTTAAGTACCTGGTACTTGGCTGGTAAGTACCTGGTACTTGCTGGTAAGTACCTGGTACTTGCTGGTAAGTACATGGTACTTGCTGGTAAGTACATGGTAGTACATGGCAGTTCCTATGGTAAGTACCTGGTACTTACTATATAATTACTGGTGTTATCACTGGTACTTATGTTAAAGTCCTTTGTCTTATTATGGGCCAGTCCCTATGGTAAGTACCTGGTACTTACTGTATAATTACTGTGGTTATCACTGGTACTTATGTTAAAGTCCTTTGTCTTATTATGGGCCAGTCCCTATGGTAAGTACCTGGTACTTGCTGGTAAGTACATGGTACTTGCTGGTAAGTACATGGTATACTATATAATTACTGGTATCACTAGTACTTATGGGTAAGTCCTTTGTCTTATTATGGGCCAGTTCCTATGGTAAGTACCTGGTACTTACTATATAATTACTGGTGTTATCACTGGTACTTATGTTAAAGTCCTTTGTCTTATTATGGGCCAGTCCCTATGGTAAGTACCTGGTACTTACTGTATAATTACTGGTGTTATCACTGGTACTTATGTTAAAGTCCTTTGTCTTATTATGGGCCAGTCTCTATGGTAAGTACCTGGTACTTGCTGTTAAGTACCTGGTACTTGCTGTTAAGTACCTGGTACTTGCTGGTAAGTACCTGGTACTTGCTGGTAAGTACCTGGTACTTGGCTGGTAAGTACCTGGTAATGTGTAATTCTTGTTACTTGGGTTGGGTACCTAGTTCTTGCAGTGTTTCCCTTGTCCTTGAAACTTGTTTTGAAATATGCATTAAATGTATTTATACTGTCCTTTCTGTGCTACTTATTCCATATTAATAAAGACGTTTGTTTTACATAATGTTGTTTTATGTTTTATAGTCAAACAATCCTACAAATGACCTCTGTATGTATGTATGTAGAAGTACCACATTTACTACATAGGAATAATACTGTAGTGTCCTTGAATTACTAAGTTACAGCTGTATCTAGAATTATCACAATAAGTACCTCTAAGTACCACTGTAAGTACCTAGAAGTACCACTGTAAGTACCACAATAAGTACCTAGAAGTACCACTAGAAGTACCACTGTAAGTACCTAGAAGTACCTAGAAGTACCACTGTAAGTACCACTGTAAGTACCACCGTAAGTACCACCGTAAGTACCACCGTAAGTACCACCGTAAGTACCACCGTAAGTACCCCTGTAAGTACCACCGTAAGTACCACCGTAAGTACCACCGTAAGTACCACCGTAAGTACCACCGTAAGTACCACTGTAAGTACCTAGAAGTACCACTGTAAGTACCTAGAAGTACCACTGTAAGTACCATGGACTTACCGGCCCGTAATGTAAAGTGTTACCAACAATGGTTATAACAAAGTATGATACAAAAGCCGCCTTTTTGAGTTTTCATAATTACTTCCACAATTTAGACTGTTAGCATAAGGGAGCTCTCAAAATGACTCCCAGCGCATGACGCTCCATTCTGGGCATCAGCGCAGCTCTACACCCATGGTTAGCGTGTTAGCATTGGAGCTCAAGGCCGGAGAAAAAGTCCAAAGAAAATCTGTTCAATCCCCTAACAGACCTCTAGTATGACAATAGAAGGGGCTATTTCCTACGGTGGCTGAGAGGGGTCACAACAAATGCAAATGCTAAAACAAATACAAACGCCACAACACAACAGCTTAAAGAAAGCACAACACAACAACTTAACGAAAGTCACAACACAACAACTTAACGAAAGTCACAACACAACAACTTAACGAAAGCCACAACACAACAACTTAACGAAAGCCACAACACAACAACTTAACGAAAACCACAACACAACAACTTAACAAAAGCCGCAACACAACAACTTAACGAAAGGCACAACGGAAGTGACCGGATAAAACGGAAGTGACCGTAGGACTGCAATAGTCGACGGACCGGCATGTTATGGACGCTAGTGGAAGAGGATTTGAAGTTGGAAAAGGAAGTTATAGTAAGATATTGCTTTGCTTTGTAACCATGGTCAATGTCACTTTCTAACTGGCATAAATAATCACTATTGTAAAGGTTCAAAATACTTCGTTGTACAGTTATTTTATTACAATATATACTTAATACAGTTATCTGAAACATCCTGCAGTTTGCAACATGGCACTGTTCTCTGTCAGCAGGTATCGCAGATTCTCCAGGGACGGTGCATTCAGAATCTAAAACATTTTTTTAACATATATTTTTTATCGTATTATGCAGGTTTCAGCTGAATGCCTATTACTGTTTCAAATATGCACAAAGGTTATTTAAGCTACACTAAAGAAAAGTGCAAAGTGTTACCTACAACATTTCTGAGATAGCCTCATACCTCTCGTAGCACTTTCCCTATATCTTCATCTGTAATGTCTCCTATAGATGACGCAAAACTGGATTTCCCTGAGATGAAGTTGACCAGATTCTTTGAGAGGAAATTTGGACCTGGACCACCGTGTACTATGGACATAGCAATCATCTTGACTGCCAAATAATATTCATCCGACTTAAATTAGTTGCTATATTTTTGTCACATTGCAGGGTTGAATTATTTAGTTTATTTTAGAAAAACTATATACAAAACATAACCTGTTGAATTGTAAACAAGGTAGCGGCTCTCTGCAGGTCCATCAAATATTGGTCGTCTGTAGAGCTCCTTCATGAGCAGGGAGAGGAATTCTCTCTTTGGGCCACCTGTATCGACACCTTCCTCAAACCTTCCAGCTTCATCATGACTGTTTTTCTGATGTTGTTTCTGTGAGCACGGGTTCTCCTCAGGGATGTATTTTGAGTCCTTTGCTTTTTACTTTGTACACTCACGATTGTGTGTCCTCCTCTGACTCAAACTTGATCATCAAATATGCTGATGACACCACCATCATCGGCCTCATCAGTAACAATGATGAATCCTCTTATAGAGCAGAGATACAAAATGTGGTTCAGTGGAGTAAAACTAACAACCTCCAGTTGAACGCATCGAAAACATGTGAACTGGTCTACGACTTCAGGCGCAATAGTTCTCATTGCCGTCGTAATCGACAACTCCCAGGTGCAGATCGTAGAGGAGTGCAAGTTTCTGGGTTTAACTCTGTCTAACGACCTGAAATGGGTTAAAAACACTGACCGAGTCGTTAAGAAAGCTCGTCAGCGTCTCTACTTTCTGCGTAAACTTAGAGAATTTACCACTAACTCTAAGATTCTGCTTAACTTTTATCGCTGCACCATTGAGAGTTTACTTGTTGGTTCTGTGACTGTGTGGTTTGGTAACATCACAGATAAAGAAGAGAGAGCTTTAAACAAGGTGCTCCGTTCTGCAAAGAGGACCGTGGGCCGTGAGCTTCCTGTTCTGGAGGTTCTTTTATAAATCCAGACTTTTAAACTGAGCTCTTAAAATCATCAATGACTCTTCTGGCCACCCTGGGAAAGCCATGTTCCAGCTTCTTCCCTCTGGCAGAAGATATCGCTCTCTGAGATGCAGGACATCTCGTTACGCTAACAGTTTTTATCCACAAGCTGTTATCAGTGTGAACAGAGCACTTTAATGATTTGCACTTGTTTTGAAACTGTTTTAGTCGATCGATTTCACAGTGACATTTGTTTACTGTTTTATTTGTTTTATTTTTGTCTTTTAATGTTGTTTTATGTCTGTATTTGTCTGTGCACACTGGGGACTTTTGCTAATGTATTCCAATGTGGTGTTTTTACTGCAAATGGCAAATAATCTGAATCTGAATCTGAATCAGAGAACTTAACTAGGAGATCATAGTTTTCAGAACATTTTCCCCTTTTGAGTCCCCTAACAGCTCCATCCCAGAGGTCAGAGCGACAGATGTTAAATCTGTTGACATGTTTATGGTCGATCTGGAGTGTCAGATTTTGTATTATATCTGAAGCAGACAGCTGTTCCCCCCTAAAAAACAGATAGAACAGGAGTATGTCACTTCATAAACATAATGTAAATGATAGCAGATGCATCTAAACACAACAAAACCCACAGTTGTTGAGAGGGTGAGTTGTTTCTTACTCTGTTTCTTTTGGAGTATCATGGCTTTTATTGGAACTGTCCACACCTTTAACTTCTTTATCCTCTTGATCATCGATCACAATGGGTGAATACAACTCAGTGTATTTTCTGAGAAATTAACACGAAAATTAATATTTTCAAATAAATAAGATGTGTGATTTGAAGAGTGAGAAACATTACATGCAACTTGTAGTTTTCATCACATTCACTGCTTTTCCTTGGTCCATTTGTGAGTTGGAAGGCAAGTCTAATCCACAAAACATGACGTTAGCAAAAACACTTATTACAGTCAATTTACAAATTATAGCATTTGTTTTCTACATCACGTAGACCTTAAATCAGTGTAACATAAATAGTTGTGCAGAAGAACATTCGTTTTTGGTTATATTTTATAACATCACTAGCAATTGCCATTGTTAGTGAACAGGTTTACACACACTATTTTTTTTCAGTTCAATCGTGCAACATGAAACATAACGTTATTAGGTAACAACACACAATGTTTAGGAACTACACATTACCAGAGCTGTTAAATCAGTGTGTGATTGTTGATCATCGCTTGTACTGTTCAAGGCAGGTTCCGATATCTGGGTATAATAAAAACAAGTTTTAGTGTAGTACTTCAGATTACATAAACCAAACTATGTCAGAAATAATTTATTTTATTTATGGGTTTATTTAGTCAGGACAGTGCATGTTAATGAACATACATGGGTCTCATGCATGTAAACACCACACCGGATTATAGCCTTGGGCTAATTTGCATCCGTTGTCGTCCATGCGTACTCTCATTCATCCTGGCCTATTGTACATGTTTTTAGTGGTAGGGGAAACCAGAGTACCCGGAGGAAACCTACACAGACACAGGGAGAACATGCAAACTCCATACAGAAAGGCCCCGTCCAGGTGGGAATCGAACCCTGACCCGTCATATAATTATATGTATATATTTAATTGTACTATTCTGGAATTCAGTATGGTACGTGATACACATTAGAGGGAATGGTCATTTCAAAATGTTTAATTGGAAAATGCAAACATTAAAATGTCTGTTTTGAAATATGAGCAGTGTGTAGCATGGGAAAAAAACATTATATACCTGTATATACCACTGTATTGAACTCCATCTCACTATTGCTCATGATGATCACCTCTGAATCGGACTCCTCGGAATCTGTGGTGGCCTCCTGAGCTGTGAAATATCAGATCAGATATGGACAATTATATTAAATCAATGAACCAATACCAGAGTGCTCCTTCAGGTTGGCAATTAGTCTCGGGTTAACTCACAACAGGTCATGAAATCTTCAACTGTACAAATGTACACTGTGATGCGTTGGTACGCTTTCCCCACTGCCTCCTTGTAGTCTTTTATAGAGAATGGGGTATTTGTTCCTGGTATATTTACTATCTTTGTACCATCAGGATACACCAGAAAGTGGGGACCAGGAGGTAAGTTTTTGTTGAAGGCCTTCAATTTTTGCAGTGCCGCATTGTGCAATTCTTTGGCATCTGAGCTTGGTTTGAGTGAAAGGGTGAGTGTCATTCCTCTCATAGGACTCAAGACTCCATCTTTCAGTCGAATAAGGCCTACCGAAATCTACAGAGAAACAACAGAAGAAGGCTTCTGTAAAGCAGCCCACTGACTTACAACATTTATATTACACACTACGAATACATGGCAAGGTTGACGACCAAACAAGCTCATTAACGTACAAACACAAATTGAAGTTATCTTCACAAGGTTTTCTTTCAGCGGTTCTTTTTTCCTTTTGAAACTTAATTGCCTCTCCTTCTCTTAATATCCTGAAATTCCGGAATGACTCCAGTTGACTCTTCTTTTATGCCTCCTGCATCAAACAGAGGCAATCAACTCTTATTAAAGCGAATTTAAGAATAAATAAGAAATCTGAGACAGTTACAATATAGAACACATATGTCTCAAGTTACAGCAAAATTGTAACATTACCCTGACTTGTGCTTGGTTTTTGGACATCACGCAGGAATGTTATATTATTTCCACACGAACTACAGAATGTTGTTTTGGGGTTTATTCCCGAACCGCAAAAAAGACAATACATCGTAATCTGTAAAGTGGGACACTGATCATGTCACGAAGGTCCAATGCACGTTGCTGCATTAAACTTTGTAACATTAGCGCAATGCCCAAGTCATGGATGGCAAGTTACAGCGGTACAAGTTGAACCTAACAATAGTGATTATTTATGCCAGTTAGAAAGTGACATCGACCATGGTTACAAAGCAAAGCAATGTCTTACTATAACTTACTTTTCCAACTTCAAATCCTCTTCCACCAGCGTCCATAGCATGCCGTCCGTCGACTATTGCAGTCCTACGGTCACTTCCGTTGTGCCTTTCGTTAAGTTGTTGTGTTGTGGCTTTCGTTAAGTTGTTGTGTTGTGGCTTTCGTTAAGTTTTTGTGTTGTGGCTTTTGTTAAGTTGTTGTGTTGTGACTTTCGTTAAGTTGTTGTGTTGTGACTTTCGTTAAGTTGTTGTGTTGTGACTTTCGTTAAGTTGTTGTGTTGTGGCTTTTGTTAAGTTGTTGTGTTGTGCTTTCTTTAAGCTGTTGTGTTGTGGCTCAAAGTTGTTGTGTTGTGGCGTTTGTATTTGTTTTAGCATTTGCATTTGTTGTGGCATTTGTATTTGTTGTGACCCCTCTCGGCCACCGTAATTTCCCACCTCCAGTGTTAACACAATTAAATGTGATGTCCTAATTAAAACGTAAATTCAACTTTTACCTTGTCATGGCCGCTCCTCTCTCCGCTCCGTGATCCATGCTACTGCTGGACGCTCACGTACAACAGGACGGCCTGAAAATAGTGTGCAGCGTCCGAATTTTGGACACTGAATTTTGGACACTGAATTTTTTTCAACATTGAATTTTTGGACACTGAATTTTAAAAGATTGAATTTATTTACACTGAATACTTTTTTGTTACAATTTATAGAATTCAAAAGCAAAAAAAGTGTTGATAATAAAAACACAAAATAACCTTTATATATATCACTAAAGTACTAGACATTTGTCATTGTAATGATGTGTAGCACGCTGAAGCAAACATAGATCAAACCTGCTGCATCAAATGATCTGCTACATTTCATCAACTTCCACGTGATAAAGCCTATGGTGTAACGCCTACCGGGTAAATTCCCTCTTAGACAACATAAAATAATAGTAAAAAAAACCTAGCAAAACATAGTACGAAGAGGTCTGGCGCAATGAGACAAAGGCGCGCACCTGGGTTGATATTCACTGATTTCCTATTTTCCTATTTCCTATTTAGTACGTGTTTATGTGTGCATGTTCTTGTGATATCAATGTCTGTCAGAAAAAAATATCCTGAAAATTCTAAAATCCATGACCGCCGCCACTATAGGGCATTTTTATATGTAAATTAGATGGGTACATTCAATCCCTTCATAAACTTTGGGCCATCCTTAACTATTTTTCTAATTTACAGAAGGCCTCCATCTCTTATAACATTTAAGTTACAGCCTTATAGCTTAAGAAAGAATCTCTGGTGCTTAATGCAGGTATAGTGTTCTCCATAACAAAATGTATGTGCAGAAATGACTCTCCAACACATTGTAAATGTAGTTAGTAAACTACAAGATAAAAAAAACAATATTGCTGAACCTCTGATAAGTGTGCTAGCTTCATTTAACAACATGAAAAAGCAAATTAGAAATGAATCCATCACCTCCATACAGCAAAACAAAAAGGATTAATGCTATGCCCTTGAAGGACCTGCTCAACACCCTCTCTGAGATCAGGGTGAGCACTCCCAGCTACATATTTTTCTATATATTATAATATTAATGTTATAACTAGGAGCATTTAATTCAAATTCATCTGATAATTTACCACTTCAATATGACAACATGACCACCCCCACTACTTTCTGCCACCGGTAAAGCCTATTTAAAAGCATAGTATGATAGTCAATGTTTAAAAGCAGTGATGGAAAAAGTGAAAGAAAACAAACCATGCTCACCAAGGTCTTGTCAGGGACCCTCTCCAGCCCAGCTCACCTCTGCTGGGCCATCCCAGTGTGGGTCACGGGTGTAAAGGGTGGATGTAAGCAGAATTGAGCACCGCATTCCTTCACACGCCTCTTAAATATATGTGTTTTTACAGCCAAGTCACCATCCAGCGTTCGGATGAACAAATGGTGTGCTCTGCTCCTGCTTCTCCCACTGCTATTTGGTGAGACATTTTCTTAATATTTTATGTATTTTATGTACTACTACTTAACCCCTCTACTATTCTGAAAAAAATCTTCTAGAAATTTTAACCATATTGCAACAATAAGGTTGTTTATAACATAGACCAGTGGTTCTCAAACTTTTCACACCAAGTACCCCCTCAGAAAATACTTGCCTCTCCAAGTACCACCACAAATGACCACACCACACAGTAGCGTAGTAAGCCGAAGTATTCATCAATAACAAGGCAGAGGTTTCATTCCTAAAGAAGTATATTTAATGTAATATTTTACACAATTTCAACAGTAAGACTGCGCTTAAATATAGGAAAAAAATTTGTTTTAAATGTTTCATTCATTGCGAACTGCAAAGCCTCACTGTGAGTGATATTCTGGAGTGGGATCTTTGTCCACAGAAGGTTTGGACACTGGTGCACTTTAGTTTCTAAGGCTTGCTCTGCTGCCCTCTGACATCTGTCGTTTACTCACAGAGACATGTTCTCATGGTTTGGATCAAATGATCGTTTGTTGCTCTCTGTTCCTTTTGCACAGAACTGGGGAAAAAAACTGCTCCTTCTACATGGAACGTGTTGCAAAAAGACTAGAAATGATCTGATCTTATTTCCTTGAATGCTTTTAGATCCAGATTGAGACATCTTCAGTGAAATGTAACTGTTTTTATAATCCGTATTTTTATGAAATTGTGTGTTACTGTTGTATAATCTGTATGTGACTATTTTATCATCTGTATGTGACTGTTTTATCATCTGTAATTTTATGTAATTTTTGTACACAAAAAAGAGGTTCTCATTGACTGCCAGCCATTTTTTGATGACTTCACTGATTTTTAAGACTCACAGAATATTGTGTGCTATGAAAAATATGAAACCAGAGTCTGAAAGACAGGACTGTCTACTTTCAGCAGCAAAAAGAAGTTTGTTCTTAGTTTGTTTCGTTCTACTGTGATCTCCAGTCGAAAAGAGGAGAGTGTGACAAAAAGCACCAGTCTTAGACAAAAAAATTAGAAAATGAGGTTTTTGTGAAAACAGACGAACTGCAGAAAAGTGATTGTAAAACTATTTAGTTTAACTTTAGCATCTCCTCAAACATGTTAGAAAACAGCAACACGTTTTGAGAAAGTGTTTTTAATGTAAAATAATAAGTTTTATGGCACACACACATCCACAAAGTGTTGCTCAAAAATTTCAAAATGTACTCATCCAAAAAATGTCAAAATGTACATATTGAAAGTAGAGCCCATGACAAACTATGGCAGATAGAATGGCCAGTATTCATCCATTAGGTGGCACTATATTTATGTCAATAAGAGTAAATCAAAGAATAACAAAATTACAATGATAAACACTATACATGACAATAAATCAAAGTGAATACTTATACTTATAGTATAAGTGCAATAGAATACTGCTGTGTGTCTTTGTGTATTTGGGCGTGCATGTGCATGTATGTGCGTTTATGCACGCGTTTGTGTGTTTTTGTGTGGTTACATCTACAGAGCGTCTGTTTAGTCCGGCGTGCGCTGTGACCATATCTGGACTTTGCTGCTGGCGCCTGGTGTGGACTCAGTGATAATTTTAGCAATAGTCCACTTTTCTGTGGCTTTTTTGAGGTGCTCCACTGGTCTGCTGTCCTGACCCTCCACATGGTCTGCTGCTAGGGCCCTCCACATGGTCTCTGTCAGCTCTGGAGACACAATTACTGATCAAACTGCCTCCAAATGTAGCCTGACCCTGACTATATTACTCCATGTCTGCTTCACCTCTGTCTCTCCTGCTCAGAGTGCTCAGAGTGATCTTTGACCAAACCAGGGAGTTCTGCTGCCACCTGCTGGCTTAATAAAATACTGTCTACAGCCAAACCCCAGACTGTATGATACAGGGGACACCGTCTGACAGGAAAATATTGAAAAACAATGTTGTCCTCAAATGACATCCATGGCTGTCAATGAGTTAATCTCAATGGGACTTTCCTGGTAAAATAAAAATAAAAAAATTTTTTAGTAGTGTTTATCATTGTAATTTTGTTATTCTTTGATTTACTCTTATTGACATAAATATAGTGCCACCTAATGGATGAATACTGGCCATTCTATCTGCCATAGTTTGTCATGGGCTCTACTTTCAATAGAGATACTGTTGTGGAGAAGTTTAAAGCCGGATTTGGATACAAAAAGATTTCCCAAGCTTTAAACATCTCAAGGAGCACTGTGCAAGCAATTATATTGAAATGGAAGGAGTATCAAACCACTGCAAATCTACCAAGACCCGGCCGTCCCTCCAAACTTTCATCTCAAACAAGGAGAAGACTGATCAGAGATGCAGCCAAGAGGCCCATGATCACTCTGGATGAACTGCAGATAACTACAGCTGAGGTGGGAGAGTCTGTCCTTAAGACAACAATAAGTCGTGCACTGCACAAATCTGGCCTTTATGGAAGAGTGGCAAGAAGAAAGCCATTTCTCAAAGATATCCATAAAAAGTCTTGTTTAAAGTTTGCCACAAGCCACCTGGGAGACACACCAACCATGTGGAAGAAGGTGCTCTGGTCAGATGAAAGCAAAATCGAACTTTTTGGCCACAATGCAAAACGATATGTTTGGCGTAAAAGCAACACAGCTCATCACCCTGAACCCACCATCCCCACTGTCAAACATGGTGGTGGCAGCATCATGGTTTGGGCCTGCTTTTCTTCAGCAGGGACAGGGAAGACGCTCTCCATCCAACCTCACTGAGCTCGAGCTGTTTTGCAAGAAAGAATGGGCAAGAATTCCAGTCTCTCGATGTGCAAAACTGATAGAGACATACCCCAAGCGACTTGCAGCTGTAATTGCAGCAAAAGGTGGCGCTACAAAGTATTAGCGCAAGGGGGCCGTATAATATTGCACGCCCCACTTTTCAGTGTTTTATTTGTTAAAAAAGTTTAAATTATCCAATAAATTTTGTTCCACTTCACGATTGTGTCCCACTTGTTGTTGATTCTTGACAAAAAATGTTTTTATATCTTTATTTTTGAAGCCTGAAATGTTGAAAGATTCAAGGGCGCCGAATACTTTCGCAAAGCACTGTATATGTTTTTAGTGGTAGGGGAAACCGGAGTACCTGGAGGAAACCGGAGTACCTGGAGGAAACCTACGCAGACACAGGGAGAACATGCCAATTCCAGAAAGACTCTGTTCAGAAAGACTCTGTTCCGACCGAGACTCAAACCCAGAACCTTCCCGGCAGAGAAGCGAGAATGCTATCCACTCAGCCACCGTGCTATCCACTCAGCCACTGTGCCGCCCAAAGAGAGACAAAACTCTTTTACGTAGTTTGATTTTGTGTAGATTGAAAGTTGTTTTCCCAATATTAAACTAATTGCAGTCTTAGCTTTTTTATTGTATGAATTTTTCTGCCCAACAGCAGATCTCTAATATTTGCTGTTGTTGTTTATGTGTTTGCAGGTGCCTGGTGGTGGTCTCTTGTCTCTGGACCCTCACCCACAGCTTCTGTCCATCGTACTTCTCCTCAGCCTATGGCAATGGTACCACTCACTCACCCCTACCCTGACCATAAAGTCATCTTCTTGCCACCATCTGTCTAAATTCTCTTTTCAAACACTATGACGAATCCTTAGATTGTAAAGTCATGTTTACCCTATTTATACCTCATAAACTTTTTCAACAAAGATGTTTTCATTTTAATTTTCTTTTTTTAATGAAATGCCAACATAAGGTGGTAGACAACTGTGAAGTGACACCAAAATGATCCATGAAGCGGATTCTTTTATATTTCTATATGGTCTACATAGCCAAACATTGGGCCAAATAGCAGGTAAAACCTTTGTTCATACCTATTTTTTTTCCTTTTTCAGGGGGAAATGAGACTCAAACACAACATACTTTTGGCTGAGGTAAGTCTTCTTGTTCCACTATTTAATGTTCTTTACAGATTTTCACATCCTTGTGTCTGTGCTGTAACTCCATGCCTTTTGGATATCATGGTGAGTGTGACTGTCTGAATTTGTCATCCAAGCTCAGACAACAAATGAAGATGGACCTCCAGGAGATCAAACAATGGAGCAGTGAGCAGCAGCTGCAGCAGGTGCAAGTGCAGCAGGGGGAACAGCAGGAGTGGCAAAGAATTGTGTCTGAGCTCCAGTCCAGTCTGCAGCAGGAGCTGCAAAGAGCTACGTTTGAGCTTCAGTCCAATCTGCAGCAGGAGCAGCAAAGAGCTGTGACTGAGCTCCAGTCCAGTCTGCAGCAGGAACGGCAAACAGCTGCATCTGAGCTCCAGTCCAGTCTGCAGAAGCTTCAGGCAGATGCCCAGAGCTTAACAGCTGGCCTCCTGCTCCGGCTCAGCGCGCTGGAGGAGCAGGTACTGAGCCCCACAGATAGATAGATAGATAAAGACTTAATTGATCTAGAAGAAAATACTGCATTAGTCACATATGCTGCTTTTCCATAGTAACGGTACGGTGCGTTTTTTTGCATTTCCACTTGGGTTTGGCTTGGGATAAGGATGTTATATGACTGTCGTGGCTGACATGTCTCTGCAACATTGCATGGCGATCAGGGGCGGTACCAATGGAGTGGCAGACCGGGGTGGTGGTCCCTCTCTACAAAAAGGGGGACCAGAGGGTGTGTTCCGATTATCATGGGATCACACTCCTCAGCCTCCCCGGTAAGGTCTATTCCAAGGTACTCAAGAGGAGACTTCGACCGATGGTTGAATCTCGGATTCAGGAGGAGCAGTGTGGTTTTTGACCCGGCCGCGGAACACTGGGCCAGCTCTATACTCTCCATCGGATACTCGAGGGTTCATGGGAGTTCGCCCAATCGGTCCACATGTGCTTTGTGGATTTGGAGAAGGCGTTCAACCGTGTTCCCCGGGGTGTCCTTTGGGGGGTTCTCCGGGACTACGGGGTCTGGGGTCCTCTGCTGAGGGCCGTCCTGTCCCTGTATGACCGGAGCCAGAGCTGTGTTCGCATTGCCGGCAGTAAGTCAGACCTGTTCCCGGTGCATGTTGGCCTCCGCCATGGTTGCCCTTTGTCACCGGTTCTGTTCATTGTCTTTATGGACAGAATTTCTAGGGGTCGGAGGGGGTCCGGTTCGGAGACCACAGGATTTAATCTCTGCTGTTTGCGGATGATGTTGTCCTGTTGGCTCCAACAAACCACGACCTGCAACATGCACTGGGATGGTTTGCAGAGTGTGAAGCGATGGGATGAGAATCAGCACCTCCAAATCTGAGCCATGGTGCTCGACCGGCAAAAAGTGCCGTGCCCTCTCCAAGTGGGTGGAGATATTCTTGTTCAAGTATCTCGGGGTCTCATTCACGAGTGAGGGAAGGACGGAGCGCAAGATTGACAAGCGGATCGGTGCAGCGTGCGCAGTGATGCGGTCGCTGTATCGGACCGTTGTGGTAAAGAGGGGGCTGAGCCAAAAGGCAAAGCTCACGATTTACCAGTCAATCTTTGTTCCCTCCCTCACCTATGGTCATGAGCTTTGGGTAATGACCGAAAGAACGAGATTGCAGATACAAGCGGTCGAAATGAGCTTTCGTCGCACAGTGGCTGGGGAAATGCTGGAGGGACTATGTCTCTCAGCTGGCCTGGGAACGCCTTGGGGTCCCCCCAGACGAGCTGGAGGAAGTGTGTGTCTGCTGCCCCTGCGATCCGGCAACGGATGAAGCAGAAGAAGATGGATGGATGAATGGGTAAACATCATTTGTAAATTTAAGTAGTGCCTTAGTAGTTGAGTGGCCAGACTGGAAGCCTGACTGATGGGGAGATAAGATGTTAAAGTTACAGTTGGCGGAAAATGATCGTTTCTATTATATTAGTGATAGTGCATGGGCCGATAGTTACTTACATCGGAGTGGTCTCCACCTTTAAAGATGGCAGTAACCATTGCAGTTTCCCAGATGAGAGGGACAGAGCATGTACTTAGTGACAGGTTAAACAGGTTGGTTAGTGGATAGATAAGCACACTGGATCCCAATAAAAGGTATTTTACTTCTAAGCCGTCTGGACAGCTGCACTGTTAGTTTTAAGCTCGTTTACAGCTTGTGTTGCATCCAAATGTGAAATCTGATTAAAAGAAAATGATGTCTCAGGTACAACATCAATTAGTGGATTCGGTACTGTAAGTATGGATGACCAGAGTGCTGTGTACTACTTATGGAGGAGAAATATTCATTAAAGCATTCAGAGATTAAGTTAAGATCAGGAGTTGTAGTATTATTAACAGTAACATGATTGGTTGCGTTTCTTTTGGACGTACCCAGAAGCTGGTCCAGGTGTTTCTAAAATGTTTTAGGATTATTGTAGCCTGGTTGTACCACACCTTAGTAGAAATTTCAATTTCATACTAAGGTCTGGATTTGCTCCATTGTGCTCCGTGAACAGGTGGGAGGGGTTAACTCCTTTTGCAGATTAAAACGATTGGATCTGAGTAGCCGGTCGAAATACGGCCGATTGTATTCGCTAACACAGGGACCAGACCCAGACGCTACATTCAGTGAAATGATGATTGAGCGGAGTGTACGGATGGCTATGGCCAGGCTAGGATTATTGTAGTTCAAACTGAGGGCTTCCTTATAGTTTTTGGACTTGGCATTCCTAGTTTGGGTTTTGGATTGATTCCTGAGTTGTCTATAGATCTCCCAGTCGTTAGGGTCCTTAGACTCTCTGTATTTAGTCCAAGCTTGGTCTCGACGTTTAAAAAGATTAATTAAGTCAGAGCTAGTCCATGGAAGATGCCGTCCTTTTACATGAATAGTTTTAAATGGGGCATGTTTATCAATTACTTTAAGGACTTCAGAATGGTATACCCCAAAGATAAAACCTTACAGTAATATCACAAAATCATGTATTCCATAAGTATGTAATAGTCTCAGTGCAATTTAGACAAGTCCAATGGATTCATAGACCCAGAAAACATGGGGTTAGACACCAATGCCGCCTTTCCACAGTATCAGTACGGTACAGTACAGTACGCTTCAGCGCGGTTATTTTGCGTTTCCACTAGTGGATGGTATGGGAGATTTGCGTCCTTTCCCTACTACCTCAGCCGTGGTTCCATCCCCATAGTACCGGTGCCATGACGTGACGTCGGCCCACTGCCTTACACTGATTGGTCAACGAGTGTTGTCACGGGAAGCGCCATCTGACCCTTTGGGAAAAACAACTCAACCGCCATCTTTAAAACCGGCTGCTCTGCTCGGCTCTGCTTCGGCTACATTACGTCCTCCTCACTCCAGAGAAATGGAATCGCACAGAAAGCCCCAAAAGTCAGCGTCCTGGTCCTGGTCGGTGGACGAGGTCCACACGTTCCTCTCTTCAGGCCAAAAGAAAGAATTCAAAGGCAGCTCGAGGCTCAACACAGTTTTCAGGGAGATCTCCCACCTCTGGATTTGTGACTAGTCTGGGGTAATCCTGGAAATAACTGGTTAGATACGAATCCCGTTGGCCCAAAGCTCTCACTGAAATGTATTTACTGTGTACATGTTTGATTGTCTGTTGTACACAGTGAGCTAGCTACATTTAGTTTCATTTAGCTATCGAGGCAGCTAAGCTAGCCTCCTCCCTGTGCTACTGTGCTTTATCTCGTATTATCTGCAGTATCCACGTGTTGTTATTCTTTTTTGTGCTCACATTTAAGTTGTCGTGTGTATATTTGTATGAGAATCCCTTCCCACAAGTGTGGAGATTACCAACGAGCAATGAGTGACCGGAGTATTCTCCTTGGCTGGTCTCACACATATGTACCTTGGACCTACTTTGCTTACTTTTATACGTAATTTGAAACTGATGGTTTTGCACTTTTCGTTTGTTTTTAATAAATCTGTGATTGTATCCCAAGACTGTGTTTCATTCATTTATAATGGATTGTGGCAAGTCTAAATCTGTATCCGGTGAGCATGTTTTGATTGTTATCCCTCTGCTCTCTCTTTGCATTAACCTTTGATAAATCCACGTATTAGTCTACAACAAGCTAACTTCGTAAGCACTCTGAATCGACTGTATTGCAGCTGAAGTTTGGGTATCGGTTGTTTTTCTGGTCTGAGTCTGCTGCACTGGACCCGGGTCTGGACTAGCCTATCCTAGCCTAGCCTAGCCGCTAACTCGCTACCCCTATGGCTGCTTCTGTCTATTCCTCAATCCTTTACTGCTCCAGTTGCCATATGACGAGTTTAAACCCTGGATCCTTCTCTGAGGGTAGTGATAGATGTTTGAAGTGTAGTACAGTTGTAGCTTTGGAATCCAGGGTTAGCGAGTGAGCCGAGTCTCGAGCTAGCACTAGCATTAGCTATACCCAGGCCGTATCCTCGGGCAAGCAGCCCTCCTCCTCTGCACACTGCTACACAGGCTGCTGTAGGTACAGTGGGGCAAAAAAGTATTTAGTCAGCCACCGATTGTGCAAGTTCTCCCACTTAAAATAATGACAAAGCTCTGTAATTTTCATCATAGGTACACTTCAACTGTGAGAGACAGAATGTGAAAAAAATCCAGGAATTCACATTGTAGGATTTTTTAAGAATTTATTTGTAAATTATGGTGGAAAATAAGTATTTGGTCACTTCAAACAAGGAAGATCTCTGGCTCTCACAGACCTGTCACTTCTTCTTTAAGAAGCTCTTCTGTCCTCCACTCGTTACCTGTATTAATGGCACCTGTTTGAACTTGTTATCTGTATAAAAGACACCTCAAACAGTCAGACTCCAAACTCCACTATGGCCAAGACCAAAGAGCTGTCGAAGGACACCAGGAAAAGAATTGTAGACCTGTACCAGACTGGGAAGAGTGAATCTACAATAGGCAAGCAGCTTGGTGTGAACAAATCAACTGTGGGAGCAATTATCTGAAAATGGAAGACATACAGGTGCCGGTCATATTATTAGAATATCATGAAAAAGTTGATTTATTTCATTAATTCCATTTAGAAAGTCAAACTTGTAGAATGTATATATTAATTCCAAACAGACTAATATATTTCAATTGTTATTTTGCCCAAAAGAAGACAATATAGCTGACAACCAATGAAAACACTAAATTCAATATCTCAGAAAATTAGAATATGGTGAAAAGGTATTGAAGACACCTGGTGTCACACTCTAATTAGCTAATTAACTCAAAACACCTGGAAAAGCCTTTAAATGGTCTTTTGTTTTGATTCTGTATGACACACAATCATGGGGAACACTGCTGACTTGACAACTGTCCAAAAGATGACCATTGACATGTTAAAGAAGGAAGGCAAGACACAAAAGGTCATTGCCAAAGAGGCTGGATGTTCACAGAGCTCTGTGTCCAAGCACATTCATAGAGAGGCAAAGGGAGAAAAAGATGTGGTAGAAAAAAGTCTACAAGCAAGAGGGATAACCGCGCCCTGGAGAGAATTGTCAAGAAAAACCCAATCAAGAATGTGGGGGAGATCCACAAAGAGTGGACTGCAGCTGGAGTCAGTGCTTCAAGAACCACCACGCACCGACGTATGAAAGATATGGGCTTCAGCTGTCGCATTCCACAGGTAAAGCCACTCTTGAATAAGAGACAGCGCCAAAAGCGCCTCGCCTGGGCTCAAGACAAGAAGGATTGGACTGCTGCTGAGTGGTCCAAAGTTATGTTTCAGATGAAAGTAAATTTTGTATCTCCTTTGGAAATCAAGGTCCCAGAGTATGGAGGAAGACAGGAGAGGCACAGAATCCATGTTGCCTGAAGTCCAGTGTAAAATTTCCACAGTCAGTCATGGTCTGGGGTGCCATGTCATCTACTGGTGTTGGTCCACTGTGTTTCCTGAGGTCCAGGGTCAATGCAGCAGTCTACCAGGAAGTTTTAGAGCACTTTATGCTTCCTGCCGCTGACCAACTTTATGGAGGTGAAGATTTCATTTTCCAACATGACTTGGCACCTGCACACAGTGCCAAATCTACCAGTACCTGGTTTAAGGACCATAGTATCCCTGTTCTTGATTGGCCTGCAAACTCACCTGACCTTAACCCCATAGAAAACCTATGGGGTATTGTGAAGCGGAAGATGCGAGATGCCAGACCCAACAATGCCGAAGAGCTGAAGGCCATTATTAAAGCAACCTGGGCTCTCATAACACCTGAGGAGTGCAACAGACTGGTCGACTCCATGCCACGCCGTGTTGCTGCAGCAATTCAGGCAAAAGGAGCTGCAACTAAGTATTGATTGCTGTACATGCTGAAACTTTCCATGTTGCTACTTTTCAGTTGGCCCACATTTGTAATAAATATTTTTTTGTATTAGTCTTAACTAATATTCTAATTTTCTGAGATACTGAATTTTGGATTTTCAGTAATTGTCCGTACTAAACATCCAAATAAAATAAATACACATTTGAAATATGTCACTCTGTGTCTAATGAATTGATATAATATGTAAGTTTCATATTCTGAATATAATTATTGAAATAAATCAACTTTTTCATGATATTCTAATAATATGACCAGCACCTAAGACCACTGATAATCTCCCTCGATCGCAAGATCTCATCCCGTGGGGTCAAAATGATCATGAGAACATCCCAGAACCACACGGGGGGACCTGGTGAATGACCTGCAGAGAGCTGGGACCAAAGTAACAAAGGTTACCATCAGTAACACACTACAACGACAGGGAATCAAATCCTGCAGTGCTAGACGTGTCCCCCTTCTGAAGCCAGTGCATGTCCAGGCCCGTCTGAAGTTTGCCAGAGTGCACATGGATGATACAGCAGAGGATTGGGAGAATGTCATGTGGTCAGATGAAACCAAAGTAGAGCTGTTTGGTATAAACTCAACTCGTCGTGTTTGAAGGAAGAAGAATACTGAGTTGCATCCCAAGAACACCATACCTACTGTGAAGCATGGGGGTGGAAACGTCATGCTTTGGGGCTGTTTTTTCTGCTAAGGGGACAGAACCACTGATCCGTGTTGAGGAAAGAATGAATGGGGCCTTGTATCGTGAGATTTTGAGCCAAAACCTCCTTTCATCAGTGAGAGCTTTGAAGATGAAACGTGGCTGGGTCTTCCAGCATGACAATGATCCCAAACACACCGCCCGGGCAACGAAGGAGTGGCTCCGTAAGAAGCATTTGAAAGTCCTGGAGTGGCCTAGCCAGTCTCCAGACCTCAATGTGAATTCCTGGATTTTGTTTTTCATATTCTGTCTCTCACAGTTGAAGTGTACCTATGATGAAAATTACAGACCTCTGTCATTATTTTAAGTGGGACAACTTGCACAATCGGTGGCTGACTAAATACTTTTTTGCCCCACTGTATGTCCCATTCAGATTGTACAGAGCAGTCAGCACCATTGACTTCACAGTGTCCGCATCATTCTTTTAAGACATAAGTATTCTCAACAACCACTTATACTGTGCTGAATTTTCTATTAAACACTTGCTGTTCGTCTGATATTATTATAAATCCAAGCACCGCACCAATACTAGTTACACGTCACGCGTAAATGACGTGGTCTGACAACGCTGAGGACATACTAGGGACTATTTTTGATGGAAAAGCACGCAAACCGGGCCGCGCCGCGTCGTGCCTTACCGTTTAGAGTTGATACAAAGCGTACTGATACTGTGGAAAAGCGGCACAAGATTACTTAGCTAGGTCAAATAATGAAGGAGTTAGGATATGTTAAGGGCTTCCTGCCCATCTTGGACGCCATCTTGAAAATTACACCTTTCTAGTGGTCAAACTTTGGTAAACTTTTAGTATGTTATTAAGGACACCTAATACTACAAAAAACATCTGAGAAAACTTTTGTTAGAATTTTTTTGGGGTACTTGGCCCGGTCCTGTAGGGCGGTGCTACCTGAAAATGAGCCCTCTACCAGTGCTGTCACATCTGATAGTGGCGTTATTACAGGTGGCCAGCCTTTAAACTCCTAAAGCCTGTGGTGACTGGGGCAACCATGGGCATGCATCAAGTCCCCCAAAAGGAATTGGACACCCTACTTGTCTGACCTTTAAATGAGGGACAAGTTGAAGTTAATGGAACGTCCTGTAAGGCGCTTATTGATTCTGGTTCTCAAGTGACCACCATCACAGACACTTTCTGGCGCTCACACCCTGAACTGTGCATGGAGGAGTTACAAGAGTCCAGCATCCCAATGGAGGGGGCTGGAGGCCATACTATTCCCCATTTTGTTTTTTTGTACATAAATCCCAAGATTCCGGCAAAAGACTTTGCCAGTGTGCCTGCTTTTGTTATTCCGGAAACGGCGCACCGGTTTGGAGTTCCATTGTCAGTGTGTACTAATGTCATACGTGCCTCCAAAAGCCATTTTGAATCCCAATATGGAAAACAATTTCTGGTTATGGTACAGGAGAAGCACCCAGAATGGTACTCTGCCTTGACAGAGGTGAGTGGCACAAACCCTCGTGGTTTTGATGACCGCATTGCCCTTGCGGTTTATACTGGCAGTAAAATGTGTGTCCCTGCAGGCAAAGAAATTACCGTGATGTGCCGGGTAAAAGGGGGGCCAAGAAAGAAAACGTACACTGCACTGATTCAATGTAAAGTAAATTCTCAGCTGCCTGAGGGCCTAGTAGTGGGCAGAGTGCTTGCCTATGTCAGGAAGGGTGTCGTTCCAGTCAGAGTAATGAACCTCTCTGTCCAGCCAGTGTTAATTAAACCACATACTTGTCTTGCAAAAAATTTTCTCGTTAGAGATGTGTTGCAGTGGGGGATTCCAAGATAAGTCCATCTTGGCTCTGGGGATTCCAAGATGGACTTATGTCCTATTCAGGATCAGATTGTGCAGGCAACTCGGAGCAGGAACACTGCTACATGTCCAGTCGATCTAAGTGGGGCTGCAGTGGAACATGAGAAGAAGAGAGAAAGCTTGAGGCAACTATTGCTTAAGAACCGGGTTGTATTCTCCCAACATTCAATTGATTTTGGACACACAAAAACAGTACAGCATGAAATTCCTCGGATTGGTCCCAAGCCGTTCTGTCTCCCCTATCGGAAAATACCACCTGCTCAATGGCAAGGTGTCTGCAATCTTTTAAAGGACATGGAAGAAACCGGAATCATCCGCCCAAGTAAGAGCCTGTATGCGTCACCCATTGTGGTTGTGGTTAAGAAGGATGGAACATTAAGGATTTGCGTCAACTACAAGCTTCACAGTTAAAACAGGTAAAAACAGACAGAATACAATTTAAAATGTGCGTACAAAAAATACAATTATAATGGCCAAGACAACTCAGTGACAGGTTTGAAACAGCCGCAAGAAAATTATGTAAAAGCTTGCCCAAATAAATAGGTTTTTAGCTGACCTTTGAATGAATCAACAGACTCCATCAGGCGCAGAGAGAGCGGAAGATGGTTCCAGAGCTTAGGCGCAACAGCCTGGAAGGACCGGTCTCTCCAGGTCCGAAAGCAGACCTCAGGGCCCGAGTGGGGTATAAAGCTGAATCAGATCGCTGATATAAGGGGGAGCCTGACCATGCAGAGCTCTGAACGTTAGCACCAATATTTTAAAATGTATCCTGTAGGACATGGGCAGCCAGTGGAGAGCTTTGAGGACAGGAGTGAGAAGGTGAGAGCCCGAGCTGCAGAATTTTGCACTAACTGCAGACGCGACAGTTCCTTCTTGTTCAGACATGAAAATATACCGTTACAATAATCTAAACGAGAAGACACAAAGGCATGATTTATAAGCTCCAAGTCGTTCTGTGACACCATTTTCTTAAATTTTGAGATGTTTTTCAGCTGAAAAAAGCTATTTTTGTTCAGCTGTTTGCAGTGTTGAACTAGTGACTATATCCTTGTCAAAAATAACACCCCGATTTCTAAGGCTCGGTTTTGCAGACTGGCTTACATCACCCAAGTATTGTTTAATCCCTGGAATTAAATCATCTGGGGCAATAACTAGTAATGATAATAATAATAATAATGAAAACCGAAAGCGCCGCCGAACGGCCCTTGCCACACCGCGCGACTCCCCGCACCGCACCACGCCGCACCGTGCCGCACCGTGCCGCACCACGCCGCACCGTGTGCTGTGTGGTGCTCTCTCAACCTTTTTGGTGGTACTACATTTGAATTTGGTTCTGGCCTCTCCATTGACTCTGAAGTTCTCTATGACATAAGTTGTTTTGTGTGACGTCAGTCTGTCAGAACCAGTGATGTGCCCCCATTCAACTCTCGGAAGATGGCGCTGCTGTGATCGGTTGGTGTTTTCCGAGCTGAGGAAAGAACCCTGGACAAATCTCACAAATGACTGGTAAAGTCCTTCAGAGTTGCTAAACGGACATTTTAACGTATGTAGAACAAGGAAAGAATTTTATATCACACCACGCAGTTTAAATTTAAGTCAGCAACAGTCAAAAGAAGCTAACGGTAGCCAAGATGCAAGCCCCGATTCCCGCCACTGAGGAGTCCGTCGTATCCACGGACAAAACCGGCACCTCGAAGAAGAAAGCAAAGGTGAACATGGAAAACGAGCCGCAGTTGTCACTACTTGAAGTGCAGGAGAACATAATTCGTGTTCTTACTTCGAAGACAGACGAAATTAACAACCACATGAACGACATCAAGAAACTTGTGAACAAAAACACTATGGAGATTGAAGGCTTAAAAAAGTCTGCTGACTACTGCTTTCTGGAAGTTGCTGACCTGAAAACAGAAAATACCGCTCTCAAGAGTAGATGCCAAGCTCTGGAGGGTAAAATGCAAGAAATGGAGAAGAAAGTCAACGAGATGGATGCTTACAGCAGAAGGATGAATTTGAAAATGTATGGCATTTCTGAAAGTCATGGGGAAGATATTCGCTCTAAAGTCGTGAACATTTTATCTGCTGTCCTGCCAGACAAAAGCAAAGTGGAGGCTGCAGTGGATGTTGTTCACCGTCTTGGGCGACACAGTGACGTGAATGGCGGGAACACTACAAAACCAAGGCCAGTCATAATCAGATTCTCCAAACGGGATACAAGGGATGCAATCTGGAGTGCATCAAGGAATCACGGCTACCTCAAAGCACACCGCCTGTGGTTCAAGCAGGATTTGACAACAAGGAGAAGCGAAAGCAGCTATGGCCAATTGTGGATAAGGCAAGGAAGGAGGGCAAGGTTGCTTACTTCGTGGGATCTCGTGCTTTCGTGGACAAGAAAGAAGTTTTTGCTGACTGAAACTGCATCTATTCCAACAGAAGATGAGTATATTCTTCCCACAGGAATGTTCAAAGATGTATAAAGCAACTCAAAGTTAATCTGAGTGAGTTGTCTGTTCTGATTTGTAGCTGGTTTGTTTATGTCTATTTCATTGTTCTCTTGTAATGCCAGGGGCTTACGTAATATGTTGAAGAGGAAGTCAGTATTTTTGTATTGTTCAAACAAACGCTCTGATTTTTACTTTGTTCAGGAAACACATTCAAATGTTGAAGATGTTAATTTTGGAGGAGTCAGTGGGGTAAAGATATTTGGTTCTCGCATGAAAATAACAAGTCTGCAGGAGTAGCTATTTTACTCGGTGAGTTCAAAGGACAAATTATTACCTCTGAAAAAGATGATGAAGGTAGATGGATCATTTTGGTTGTAGAAATAGCTGATACACATTTCATACTAATTAATATTTATGCCAGCAACAATAAAAAATAAATAAATATTGAAATGAAAATTAATCAGTATTTATACACATTTCCATCTGCTAAAACAATCTGGGGAGGAGATTTTAATACATCACTAAATGACGCAGTTGACAGATTTCCACCCAAACCAAATAACGTAGGTAATGACTTGCACAATCTATGTTTAAGACTTGAGCTGATAGACATATGGAGAAAAAATAATCCAGATGAAAAAATATTTACATGGAGTAATTCTAGTTTCTCTCAACAATCGAGAATTGATTATTGGTTGATTTCTAGTGATATAGGTGAAAAGGTTCAAAATGTTTCCATTACCCCTTTGTTTTATCTGATCACAGAGCTATCTCTATAAAGATAAATTTAAGTAATGTTTGTTATGATAAAATATCAAACAATTATTGGAAATTTAACAAATGTCTACTAGAAGATGAAAACTTTATAAGGGAGGAAACCAAAGATATCATAAAAACATTCTGGAGGCAAGCATGCGCGAATAAAAATGTAGGTCTTAGTTGGGAATTGATGAAATTTGAAATAAGAAAATTGGCTTTACGCATGAGTAAAATGATAGCTAGATCATTACAAAAATAATACATCTCTCCAAACAAAAACAATTATCTCCGCAAGATGCTATGGAATTGTCTAAATTGCAAATTCATTTAGACAACATTTACGAATCTAAAGCTAAAGGTGCCTTCATAAGGTCAAGACTTAGATGGATGGAATATGGTGAAAAAAATTCTAAATATTTCTTTAACTTGGAGAAGAGGAGGAAGGAAATGTCTTCAATAAAAAAGCTTATTATCAAGGATACAACAACAGAAGATCCTGCAATTATATCAAAATATTTAGTGGACTTCTATCAAAATCTATACTCTTCTTCTAATCCATGCTTAAATGATATTCAAACATTTCTAAATACAATATCTCATAAAGTTAAGAGAATAGATGACAATTTTAAAACAGTATGTGATGATCCATTTTCTCTGGGAGAAATTAAAAATTGTATTAACAACCTTAAGGATAACCGGGCTCCAGGAAATGATGGCTTAACCACAGAATTTTATACGTTTTTTAGTGATCTTTTAGCACCCTTTATTCTTCTTTTATTTAAATGAGCAGGAATTTCCTGCATCCCTTAAGCAAGGTGTAATCACCCTCATACCCAAACCTAGTAAAAACAAATTACATATTGACAACTGGAGACCCATTACCTTATTAAACAATGACTGTAAAATGTTCTCCCTTATTCTTGCCAAAAGGTTAAAAACTGGACTTGAAGATATAATAGATGAGGAACAATCATACTATTTATTGACTATTATAAAGCCTTTGACACTGTCGAACACATTTTTTTGTTCAAGGTAATGGAATTTTTAGGTTTTGGTCCAAATTTCTTGAAAGCAGTTCAAACACTGTACAATGGCTGCAACAGCTCAATAAAATTACATTATGGTACTACGCAAAGATTTCAACTTCACCGTGGTTTGAAACAGGGCTGCCCATGCTCTCCCTTTTTATTCCTTTTAGTAGCACAAATGTTGGCTTCATATATCAAAATGGATGATTTTAGAGGTATTTCAACTTTAGGTACTGAATTTAAAATTTGTCAACTAGCCGACGACACTTCATTGTTTCTAAAGGATAAAGAAGAAGTCTCAAAAGCTGTGCAATGTGTTAGTCAATTTTCTCATGTCTCTGGCCTAAAAATAAATCTTAAAAAATCTGTTCTCTTCCCACTCAAAGAGTGCAGACTGACCCATGTCGATGGAATTGAAGTCAAAGAAACTGTTACCTATTTAGGCATAACAATTTGTAAAGATGAAAAGTTACGAACCAAACTTAATTTTGACCCAATAATAAGCAATACTCAAAATAGATTCAATTTATGGTTATCACGTGATTTATCTTTACATGGGAGAGTGCTCTTGTCTAAAGCTGAGGGCATATCTAGATCAGTTTATGCCTCACTCTCCTTGGAAATGCCCATCGAAATATCAAAATCACTGAACTCGCATATGTATAACTTTATATGGAGGAATAAACCACATTATCTCAGGAAGGAAATTTTAACAAACATTAAAAATAAAGGTGGTTTAGAAGTGTTGGATTATGATTCATTAAACAATGCTTCAAAGTCAACTGGATTATTAAATTAATAAAAAACAAAAAAACAAGTATATGGAACATTTTCCCTGATTCTATTTTCAAGAATGTGGGAGGAATTGAATTTCTTCTCAAATGCAACTATTCTGTTAATAAACTACCTATTAAACTGGCAAACTTTCACAGACAAGCATTCTTGGCATGGACTTTAGCATTTAAACATAATTTTTCACCCCACAGATATTATATCTGGAATAATCAAGATATTCAGTTTAAACATAAATCTCTTTTTATTCAAAGGTGGTTTGATTGTAACATCTTTCTTGTAAAGCAACTAACCAATGAGGATGGTATATTACTATCTTATGATGAATTTCTCCAAAAATACGAACTGCCTGTCACGCCTAAGGAATATGCTGTGGTGTTTGATGCCATCCCACAAGGTGCTCTACTGCTTCTCAAAGACTGTTCCAAAGACACTACTTGTAATACCAACATAGGACAATGGAGAGATGGCATTTTTCTGGGGGACATAGACATTCTCAACAAAAGATGCAGAAACAAGGACATACGAAATATTATTGTTGGAAACACTACTCCTCCATCTCAACATGTCTGGGTGTCTCTATATGGCAGTGTCAATTGGAAGAAAGCATGGAACGTCACAAACACATACTGCCTAACCAACAAGATAAAGGAGGTGTCTTTTAAGATTCTTCACAGAATATACCCCGCAAAACATGTTCTGGAACGGTTTAAACTGAATATTGACTTTTTGTGCGTTTTCTGTGGACTACACAAGGAAACAATTATTCACTTGTTTTTTGAATGCATGTACTGTAAAATATTTTGGATTGATGTTCAAAACTATCTCTACCGGAAAATTGGACAATTAATTATTTTAAATGCCAAAGATGTATGTATCTATTTTGATCGAAAAATTGATAGAGATGTGAAATTTGTTATTCAGCTTTATATTTTAATGGGAAAATATCACCTACATAAAATGAAATGGGCTGACAAAAAACCAAACTTCTATACTTTTCTTGCAGACATGAACCTATATATTTCTACTATTAATTCAATACAAAATAAAAAAGCAGGTAAAACAATGTATATACTAGAAAAGTACAGTCTTACTCCTGGCTCCTCTTAATATTTTTAGTATGAATGTTGTTTTTTTTTGTGTTTTTTTTTTAATGAATTATCTTCCTCTGGTGTAATGTGTGTAATGTATCCCCTGGCACTATTTCCTCATTGTTGTAACTACACGTACAACGTTAATAAAAATAAATAAATAAATAAAATAAAATGAATAAAAAATAACCCATTCAACTCTCACACACGCCCCAGCTGCAGTTTGGAGTATTCTGGCGCCATCTAGTGGATTAAAATAAAATTACATGAGTCATTCTGAGATTATTGAGTGTGATCAGGTTCAGGTGTGTAGCTTTACAATTATCTTAGTGTGTAAACAAGGGTGGAATGAGACTTTCTGGTCTGTAAACTATTGCTTTAAGCAGCAATGACAACTGTCTGTTTTTTTTTTGTGTGACAAGTGAGCTGTCAATCACAGCCCAGACCACGCCCAACTCTAAGCCCCCCTTCTTGTCCCTTGGTCCTCCAGGCAACGCCCTTTTTAGAGAAAATGTTCAAATCTTCATGTGGGTGGAGTAAGGCTGGGCACAGGTGTTTAGTCGCTCTTTAAGCGTGAACTGCACAGACCACCAGTTCAGACAGTTTCATGGTTAAGTAAAACAAAAAGGGTGTCTCCTCCATAAACTCCTCTCGTGTTTCGCCAGCTGAAGCCAAATCTTGGGTGCATCCAATTTCTAAAATCAACCTTCTTACCCTTCACCTTTCTTTCTTATCATTCCTATCGTCATTGGAACATTTCCCTAAGTGCATTTTAAATTATCTTAAAATGTGTTATATGTATGTTAGCCAAACCTGTTGCTGTCCTTATCAGATGAAGAACAAGAAAGGAACTTTCTGATGGAATCGAATATAGCCGATTTCTCTACTCACATGCGCCCCCAACTCTGAGGTTGGCCTCACTGGGTACCATTACAAGCCGTGGTTGAGCGCGATTAAGGCCCATATTTGTTGTCAAAAACACAATCTATGACCCATCCTCTCAACTGCAGACATGAAGACTGTAAAGGATATATGTTTGAACTTTGTAAACCGATAAACCGCAATAAACAGAGAAAACTGTTCGATAGCACTGCAAGGGCTTCTCCCACAGTGAGCTATGGGCTCTTATGTCTCCCAAGAGAGGCTCGCCTCACAGCGCACCGCTCTGTCAGATATGAGAAGAATATGACAAAAATCTGTGATTTCAATTTAAAAATAAATTAAATAAGGCAAAGTTACATTGAAATAATACAATTGCACAAATCATTTGATATAGTGACCAAGTACTATTGTTTCCATGTTATTATTTTTTCTTTCCGTGATCGCTGTGAGGCCGGGCCTCACCTGCTTCATCTGCCCGCACGTCACTGAAACCCACCTACACAATTTCTCTGATTGGCTGAAGACGTACTCACTATACATCAGCCAATAATTGCTGGGAGGTTAACTGATCCTTCCTTCCCTCATGTCAACACACGCATGAGTCCTATCTGTTGAAGTTAAAAGAAAAGTTCTTTGTGCGACTTGAGTAGCGTGCAGTAACGGGGTGTTGCTATGATAACAGCGTTATAGTGACAGTCAAATTAATAATTTAGATTACTCGTTACTGAAAAAAAGTAACGGCGTTAGCAACGCCATTTATTTCAACGCCGTTTTTCCTATCACTGTGGGTAGAGCATCACTGATGTGCAGGTTTGTAATGCAACCCTAGCCCTATAACCCACTGCGACTACTATACTAAATTGTGTCTTCTGCTGTAGATGTTTCGGGTGGAGCAGAGAGCAGAGCCCCAGCCCTTGGCCTCCCTAACCCCACAGCTGAAGGAGGCCCTGGACGTATGGCTGACCCAGCGCCTGCAGGTGAGGCCTGTTCACGTCAGTTGTGTTGTGTACAATTCATATTCTCTTCCCAAAAGTACAGAGAAAGAAATTTGTATCTGGTGAAGGGACATCCTTTAATCATCACAACAAATCTATAACCAGAGAGTGACACACCCATACAGTTCTTTCAGAAGTGGGTAACACTTTATATTAAGTTCATGCATGATTCTCATGAACTAATGCATGAATTAATTACTAGATCATGAATTCTCATGGACTAACATGATTACATGTTAGTTCATGGATGACTTCATTCATGAATTAATGGTTGAACTACTGTAATGAATTTACATGAAAATCTTAAAGAATCATCATGATCATGATGATACCATGAATTTACAGAAAAACCAATGAAATGACCAAAAAATCATCAACCTATCATGATCCTCATGATCATGCATGAGTCATATAGCGGAAATCTACTTGCAAATTATGACGACAAAATCATGAACTTATCATTAGCTAATGCTTAATACATCATGATTTCATTATATTTGGTAATGCTTAATAGATCATGATTTCATTATGATTGTGTCCCCTTAACTAAATTGAAGAAATGATTTATGGATTGTTTCTTCAATTTATTTTACAAACTAAGAAATCATGGTAAGGACTAGACCAGGGGTCGGCAACCCGCGGCTCCGGAGCCGCATGCGGCTCTTGAGTGCTCCTGGAGTGGCTCCTGGAGCCTTTTCAAACATGTCTGAAAATGGAGTGTGAGGGCAATATTTTATTTCTAGTTTGAATGTGGTTTCTGTAGAAGGAAAAACAATCTTTACGTTTTTAAATGCTGTAAAAATGTGTATAAGTAATATTTAATTTCAACATTTCTGTCACGTAGTGCGTCATATCCTATGACGCGCGGTCACGCGGCCCCGCCTCATGCGGCCGCTGCTGTAAACAAACCGGCGTGTGTGCATCATAGGCCCAGTCCCAATACCCACACTGCACCCTACACACCTCTACGAAGTGTGCATTTGTTCGAAGTGCACACCAGGGTTGGAGTGCGCAGGTTACAAGTGTGCCAAAAAGGCAGAATTGGGACAGTGCACACTGAGTGCAGGTTACGTCATCGACTCGTCAAGAGATGGTCATTTTCAGACCTAAACTTTATAAACATTAAAGGTAATTTTGTCTGACCCTTTGGGAAACAAAATGAATTGCTTCACACACGTTAAAATACATGTATATTAGTTGTTTTTAATTAGAGATAGCTGTATCATTTTAAGTTAAATGTGGGTAACTAACTATATGGTCAGTTTTTATACATTCTAAGATTATTGTACTAAGTGTAAAGTTTAAATTGAATGTTATATAAACGCTTGTTTTAAAAAGTTATTAAATTTTTAAAACACAATGTCCGTAATTCTTCATCAGACGTTTATGCTTCTTTCCAAGTAACATAGCAAAACTTATTTACACACATACAGCATATATATTTCAAAATGTATATTTAAATGCATTTTCCCGACGTTTTGATGTGTACCGCAAAGAATTATGGGCAATATCCTTCGCCAGAGTGCGCATAGATGCAGGCTACGGCGAAGTGTGGATCAGGGGCGCAAAGGGGGCGGGGCCAAAGACCTCCCTGGAGAATTGGGACACCCTACGCACTCGCACCCTTTATCGGGAACGCGCAGATGAGGGGCGCGAGGGTGGAAGTGCGAGTATTGGGACGGGGCCATAGACTGTAGGTGCGCATGGATCCCAAAGCTAAAACGAGAAAGAGTCGATAACAAGACTGGACTAAGAATGAGAATGAACATTTTCTTTCAGTCAATGAGGAAGGACTGCTTCATGTTTGTAATGAAGTTTTGTTGCAACACGAGGAACAATGACGCGCAAAACGACGTAAACGGTGATTACGTGAAGGATTCATCAAAAATTCAGAGCACCTATTTTCAGACTTCAAAACCTTCTCAAAGACGGTGAAAGAAAAGGCCATTAAAGATTTTAATTCAGCTCCAGCAAACTTCAGCCTGTGACGTGATGGATATGAGCAGACAGTGATGCAGGTATGTGACCTCTGAGCCCAAAGCAGATTGATTTACTGTATTTCTACAATTACATGAAGGCAAAAAAATGGACGTTAAACTAAAGCAGAGTCGTCACGTGTTGCGTCATTCACAACACGCGTGGTGCGACACGCTGCAGTGAAAATACACATTTGATAATCATGAATGATTATTATGTATTTGTAGCCTTTACTTTGTCATTTAGATATTAGGCTAATATAGCTAATACATCTTGCAGCCTGTGTTAACTTCATAAAAGCCTTATACAAGGCTGTTATTTTTTTGGGGCTCCAGACGGATGTTGTTTTTAGTTTTTTTTGTCAATTATGGCTCTTTGAACATTTTGGGTTCCCGACCCCTGGACTAGACCATCTGCCCTCAAGTGTCTCTCTTTGATTGGCTGTGATGGACTCAGAAACAGAAGAAAACATTAGTTGGCTATTCCTGTGTTGTTGAATCTTGCATGCACTCAGGAACTTCTTTTGCTGTTTTAATGTTTGTTCCTGTATATCTAAAATGTGTTTTAAATCTCTCAGCTTTTCTAGACTGGGGGAAGCCATGTGTTTTTCACAAGGTCAAGTTCTAACCGGCTGTCAACATTACAATTATCCATTGCTACTTCCTTAGTCTTCCTCCTACTTCCTCAACACTTTCTGTACAATCTCTCTTCCAGTGTCCCCTCTTGTGACATTTTAAGGATAAATCATTGCTTCTTTCTTTGCTATTTCCCTTTTTTTCCCCCTCTGGAAATGACTCCTATTTCTCTCTCTCTTCCCACCTATCCTATTCATCTTATAGTCTGTTAGTTCAGTCAGTTACAGTAAGTCCATAAGGACACTTACACTTAAATAAAAGACATGAAGTAACAAACAAAAACAAATACTACTCACATAAGAGGAAATGTTTTGTCAGTTAAATCTTACACATACATAGATAGACAGTTACTCACATAAAGAACAATGTAGTACACATAAAGACAGACAGTGTGCACATAAAGTTTCTATTTTTAAGAATTTCAATGTCCAATTTCAATTATTATGTATACCTGGTTACCACAATATTCTGCCAAAAATCCATTAATCAGCTGAAGAACTGTCACCACTCTCAAAATTTTCCATTTCCCTGGAAATGGCCAGATCTGGTTTTCCATCTACTGTACACGTATGCGTCCATAGTGCAGAATTTGTTTTCTCTCTCTGAGGATGTTTTTTCAGCCAAGTGGACAGAAGTCTCATCTGTCGCTTTGTTGGTACCGATGAACTAACCAACGGGGACTTTCACCCTTTTAAATTCTCCACTTATATCTCACTGCCCTAATGCTTCTTGAGGAGATACATTGGATTACCTGCCTTCAAAGACGATTTGAATTTAGTTATTATTTTTTATTTTTTTGGTTTTACCTTGTCCGTTGTGGCTGTCCAGAACTGTAGTTCTGCCGTCAACTTCAATCTGGAAACTGTATTGAGAATTGGACTAACTAGCTAATTAAATTATTAAAGAACTCATGAGATTACTGAATCAATAAATGAGCCAATTAATAGATAATGCGACGTCATACATACGTTATCAGTTGGGATTTATTCCCTGGTGCCCCTAAATATAGCTATCATCAAATATTGTATTCACTACATGATTGTTTTTGATCCAATTCTCCGATATCAATTAAATAACTTAAGTTATGTATGATATCAACTTTTCTCACCCTACAGTGCAAAACCAACAGTTTACAAAGTCCAAAGTAAGTATGTCTGAGACCAGGTCCAGATGAGGAGAATGTCAAGTACTCCGGTCACTCATTGCTCGTTGGTAATTTCCTTACTAGTGGGAAGGGATTCTCAAACAAATATACACACGACAACTTAAGTACAAGCACAAAACAGAATGTCAACACGTGAATACGGCACATAATACGAAACAAAGCACAGTAGCACAGGAAGGACGTTAGCTTAGCTTGCTATCGATAGCTAAATGAAGCTAAATGTAGCTACATTACTGTGTACAACAGACAATCAAACATTTAAGATAAAATAAGAATTCCTTTATTCGTCCCACAGTGGGGAAATTTCGATGTTGCATCGCACATATAGGACAGTAGTAAGAGCACACAGGGATCACACAATCTCTGTGATGCTGCTGTTCCAGCAGACCACACCGTACAAGATGGCTGATGCCACCACAGAGTCATAGAAGGTCTTCAGGAGTGGCCCCTGCACTCCAAAAGACCTAAGCCTCCTCAGTAGGTAGAGGCGAATCTGGCCCTTCTTGAAGAGGGCGTCTGTGTTATGAGTCCAGTCCAGTTTGTGGTTAAGATGAACACCCAGGTACTTGTAAGAGTCCACTCTCTCGATGTCCTTTCCCTGGATGTTCACTGGAGCTGGAGCGGCAGAGTGACGTCTGCGGAAATCCACCACCATCTCCTTGGTCTTCCCCGCGTTGATGAGGAGGTGGTTCCGCTGACACCAGTCCACAAGGTCCTGTATAACTCCTCTGTACTCTGTGTCATCGTCCTCGGAGCTGAGTCCGATGATGGCAGAGTCGTCAGAGAACTTCTGTAGAACACAACCGTCCGTGTTGTGTCTGAAGTCCGCAGTGTAGAGGGTGAAGAGGAACGGCGCAAGGATAGCTCCCTGGGGGGCCCCAACACTGCAGGTCAGGACCTCCGACACAAAGTCCCTGGTTCTCACAAACTGGGGTCTGTCTGTGAGGTAGTCCAGGATCCACTGGGACAGGTTGTAGTCCACACCGGCTGTCTCCATCTTGTCCCTGAGAAGCCTCGGCTGGATGGTGTTGAAGGCACTGGAGAAATCAAAGAAGAGGATTCTCACAGTGGAGCCGGGTTTCTCCAGGTGGGACAGGGAGCGATGGAAGAGGGAGATGATGGCGTCCTCGACTCCGATGCCCGGCCTGTAGGCGAACTGCAGCGGGTCCATCGCTGGGCTCAGAGTGGAGCGGAGATGTCCCAGGACCAGTCTCTCCAGTGTCTTCATACAGTGGGATGTTAGAGCCACTGGCCTGAAGTCGCTGAGATCTTTGGCCCGTGGTTTCTTGGGCACCGGTACCACACAGGAGGTCTTCCAGAGCTGTGGTACCGCCCTCAGCTTGAGGCTCAGGTTGAAGACGCGCTCCATCACTCCACAGAGTTCGTCTGCACAGGAGCGAAGAAACCTGGAGCTGATGTTATCTGGTCCTGGTGCTTTTCTGGTCTTTATCCTCCTCATCTCTGTCCTCACCTGAGCAGCGGTGAATGACAGGGGGGTGCAGGGGGGCTGGGTGGAGTGGGTGCTGAGTAAGGAGGACGGGGGCTCAGTGGTGGGGGGCGGAGTGTCTCTGGGAGGGCTGGTGGGGCCGTGGGAGGAAGACTGTGGTGGCATGACAGAGGTGTGAACGATCGTAGGTGTTGCCCTTTGTTCCGCTGCCGGAGTGAGGGAGAGCGTCTGCGCAGGGGGAGGGGAAGGCTGGTCAAAGCGAGCGACGAATGTATTTAGCTCGTTTGCCCACAGCTGGTCTCCTGTGGACTGACTGGGGGGTGTTTTGAAGCCTGACATGGATTTGAGGCCTCTCCACACCCCCCGCACGTCCTGCCGAGCCAGTTGTTCCTCCATTTTCATCCTGTAGATGTTTTTAGCTGCGCGTATATTCCACCTCAACTTCCTTTGCGCAGATTTAAGGGCTTCCTTATCCACTGACTTAAAAGCCCGCTTTTTGTCCTTAAGCAGAGCTTTGATGTCAGGGTTGATCCACGGCTTATTGTTTGGGAAACACCGTACAGTGCGGGCAGGTACGGTGTTCTCAAAGCAAAAGTTAATGTAGTCCGTGACACACTCTGTCATGGCATTAATGTCCTCCCCGTGTGGGTCACAGAGCTCGTTCCACAGCGTTGTGTCGAAACAGTCTCTGAGGGCCTCCTCTGTGTCCACGTTCCACAGCTTCACTACACGTGAGACAGCAGGATGCCTACGCACAACCGGCTCATAAATGGGCCGTAGATGGACAATGTTGTGATCGGCTCTGCCCAGGGGGGGAAAGGCAGACGCGGTGTTGGCATCCTTCACATTAACAAAGAATAAATCCAATGTCTTACTGCCTTGTGTGGGAAAGGTGATGTATTGGGTGAAGGATGGGAGAGTAGAGGCTGGAGAGGCGTGATTAAAATCCCCTGTGATGATAAACAGGGCCTGTAGGTGCTGTGTTTGTAGACTGCTCATGGTGGAAAAGAGGCTCTCGCATGCATTGTCAGCTTTGGCCGAAGGGGGTATATACACTGCTGTAACAATAACGTGACTATACTCCCGTGGCAGATAGTATGGACGCATGCCAATAACCAAAAGCTCAATTTCTATGCAACAAACCTGCCTCTTTACTGTGCAGTGCTCTGGCTTGCAGTAGTCCGTATTCACAAACTCAGCCAGACCCCCGCCTCTCCTCTTCCCACTCGCGGCTGTCCGGTCCGCCCGGATCATGTGAAATCCATCAATTTCCACATTAGAGTCCGGATTATCGGAGGTCAGCCATGTCTCTGTGTATATCTGGAGGCTGCAGTGTTTATATTCCCTCTGATAACGCGCCAGGCTGGCCAGCTCGTCTGCCTTGTTGGTCAACGAGCGCACGTTCCCGGTGGTAACGGAGGGCAGAGCGGGTCTGGATCCTCGCCTTCTCCCTCGTACTTTCTGCCCAGCGCGGCGGCTCCTGCGCGTCTTAAGCAGCAGCTTGTCCGGGATGTTGTGTCTGTCCTCCGGGAGCACTACGCGGCCTCGCAGCGCTAGTAAGCTCTCCCTGGAGTACGAGACAATGGGCGCGCGGAGCACTCGGGGCACACTCGGGCAGCTCAGACACATAGTGTCCAATCCAGTCCCAAAAACACGGAGAAAGTTGGAAAAGACTCTTCCCTCTACTGTGCATTAGCCTCATGTAGCTATGTGTTCAAAAATATTTACAAAATCAAGCGTAAAAAGTGAAAAAGGAGCGAAAAGAGGGGGAGCGCGATGCAACAGGCTGCTGGCAGCTTGCCTGCGCCTCACGAGTAAATGTAATATCCCGTAAGCTTTCAGTGTAAGCTTTGGGCCAACGGCATACATAGCTAACCAGTTATTTCCGGGATTACCGCAGACTAGTCACAAATCCAGAGCGATCTCCCTGAAACCTTTGTATTATTTTTTTCGGCCTGAAGAGAGTAACGTGTGGACCTTGTCCACCGACCAGGACGTTGACTTTTGGGGCTTTCTGTGTGACTACATTTCTCTGGAGTGAACAGGACGTGATGTAGCCAAAGCAGAGCAGCCGGTCTTAGAGATGGCGGGGTTGAGTTGTTTTTACCAAAGGGTCGGGCATCGCTTCCAGTGTCGACATTCATTGACCAATCAGTGTAAGGCAGTCGGCCGACGTCACGTCCTGGTATCGGTACGACGCAGATGGAACCACAGTCGAGGTGGTACGAAAAAAGTATGCAAACTCTGATACCAAACACTAGTGGAAATGCAAAATAACTGCGCCATACCATACGGCAACGTACCGTTCTATGTCATGGTGCTACTCCCCTTAGGGCTACGCTATGGGTAGACTCCTGAGGCGCCTAGCCTCCGCCAGAGAGATCGGAGATCCAACACTCCAATCACGAGCGAGCTCCTCCTATAAATAGCCCCGCTCAGGCCTGCACCTGCCACTTTGAACTCTGGCGCTGAGAGATCACTCCACTCTACATTACTGAAGAATCAAGATGTTGCTGTCTTCTTCTACTCGTCCAATTTCCACATCGCCCTCCAGCGTCGGACAAAGAAGGTGAGGCGTTTGCCGGGTGAAGCTTCACCGCAGGGACCAGCACGACCATTGTTTTTTCTGTCTGGGCTGGCGCCATTCCCAGGAAAGCGCTAGCTGTGGAGCGTGCCTCGCTCTCCCCAGGGAGGAGAGAGAGCGCCGCGTCGCGTATGCTAGCGCCGCTTAGACTCGCCCAGACTCCTCTCTGGAAGAGGAGCCTGAGGTGCAGTATGTCCCGCTCGACCTGCCTCCTGCACCAAGGGAGTGGGGAGACTGCGACTGAGTTTGACGAGGCCACTTCCTGGAGTGAGGGACCAGACCGCTTCCCGCTCAATCACATGCCCCGCCTCTTTTCAGCAGCGGCGAGGCGCATGGAGATTCCCCTCCCACCGCAGCCCACTCAGGAGGAGAGAGACTTCACTTCGGTGGGGTCTACGGAGCGCTGGAGGAAGAGGCACACGCCAACGTTGTGCCCGCGTATAGACCTGGTATTTCATTACGCAACACGCGATTGGTCCAAACCCCTGGCGGTAAAGAGGCCCACTCTGGGTTATGGCCCTTACTGCACGGTCCAGGACTGGTCCTGGTTCAGCGGGGTCCCGGACGCCGAGGACACAGTGAGAACTGGCGCTGCTCCCCAAGTCCTCCCTGTGGCCAGGCAGCAGACCTCTCCTTCCCTCCGAGCGGGATAGGATGTCACTGTTTGTCCTGGATAATACTTAGTTACCTAATGTAACTGTAGTTCACCTAGCCCCCGCCAGAGAGATCTCAGATCGAATGCTCCAATCACGAGCCAGCTCCACCTATAAATAGCCCCGCTCAGGCCTGAACTTGCCACTTTGAACTCAGCCAAAACCAGGCTGGCCTGATGGGCCCGTAGCTAAGGGGCTACGCACCTATTCTTAGAACTACCGTTACATTAGGTAACTAAGTATTCTACTTCATGGTGCTATGCCCCTTAGGCTACGCTGTGGGTAACTACGCATAGCCGTAGGAAGATGTACTCCCATCAGACCAGTGTAGAGTGATTGGAGCCCTGCCCGAGATTGCCCCAACACCTCCAAGGTGAAAGGCCTCAGGGCAGGAGAAAGGAAGTATGAGCAGTGTTACAAGGCCGCTCCTATCAAGGACGCCCGAAGAACACTGACAAACGCCTTCCAAGACAAAGGAAACCACAGAGTTAAAGGGCCGCACCTACCAAGGATGCCATAAGATCTCTGCAAACACCTCCCCTGAGAACAGGGGCAGACCGTAGTCCCAGGACGCCTCTACCAAGAGCTCCTGAAGGGGACACTAAAACGCCTTACTCGGGGAACCAAGGGCAGGCCGCAACCCCAGGACGCCTCTATCAAGAGCTCCTAACTGGGGCGGCCATTACACACATACATCAGACCATAGGCTGCCTCTACCAAGAGCACCTCACGGTCCACGTTAGATCCCAGCGTTCAGAACCAAGTGGGCGACCGACCTTTCTGAAACGTCGACCAGATACGGCTGGGCAAAGGAAGAGGACGAAGCCCAGGACGCCTGACAGACGTCCTCCACGAGGACCCTCGGAGCAAGCCGTGGAGGCCGCAACCCCCCCGTGTGGAGTGAGCCCTGAACCCCCCCGGGGGAGCCAACCCCTGAGCCTGGTACGCCATGCGAACCGCCCGGGCAACCCAGTGCGCCAGCCGTTGAGACGTCAACGGAGCCCCCCTGTTTTTAGTTCCCAAGTACACAAACAGCTGATCAGAAAGCCTGAACGAGGACTTTAACATCCAGGTAACGCCTCAACAATCTGATTGGGCAAGAAGAAGATTCCGACGTTCCTCCTCTTCCGAGGCATGACGCGGCAGATAAAAAGGTCTGATTCTAATGACCCTAAACCTACGGCCGAAGTCAAGACTTAGGGAGAAAGGCCGGATAGAGCCAAAGCTTGACCAACCCGTCTCCAGATCCAACGACAGACAGGCCGGGTGGATGGAGAGCGTGCATAAACACCCGCCCTCTTGGTAGAAGCCAAAGCCAGCAGGAGGGCGGTCTTGAAAGCCAAACATTCCGGGCTGGCCTGAGCCACCGGTTCGAAAGGAGGCCCTGCTAGGCCCCTCAGAACCCCCTTCAGGTCTCAGGTCGGAGGCGTCCTCCTGAGGACGGGCCTCCTTCTGCGGGCCCCCCGAAGGAAACGTTAAACCAGAGGGTGGGAGCGGGTTGAAAAACCCCCCAAACCCCCGTGACCCGAGGCAATATCTGCCGCAAACACCGCCAGGGTGCCGGCAGCCCTACCCTTCTCGAACATCTCTTGTAGGAACCCCAGGAGCCCCTCCAGAGGGCAGGACATGGGGTCCCAAGAACCACCAGTCATTGGAAACCTCCACCTGCAGGCATAGGCTCTGATGGTGGAAGGGGCCCTCGCTCCCTGAGTGGTCTCCACCACCGATGGGGGGGGGAGACCCAGGTCTACGAGGTTCTGCCTCTCAGCCTCCAGACTCTGAATCTGTGGCCCAACACCGGACGTGAGTGAACCCCTCCCCACCCCTCTAGAGAGGCGTCCGTGACCACCTCCACGTGAGCCACGGCACCGACCAGGGGCAGCCTCCGCCCATCCCATGAGGGGTGAAGCCTCAGGCGGGAGAGCCACCTCTGAAACCCTCTCATGTGAAGGAGGCCCAGCCGAACCACCGTGTGGGCCGCCGCCATCCTCCCCAGGAGCGACCTGAGGCTCCGCGCGGGGACTCCGGGAGTAGTCAACGCCTCCCTGGCCAGGCGCAGCTGCATCCCGAGATACATCATACGCTGAGCAGGCTGCAGCTTGCTCTTCTCCCTGTTCACCACAAAGCCCAGATGCTGTATGTGGGACAGGACCCAGCGCGTGTGACTCGTGGCCACCTGCTTGGACGGAGCCAGAATTAACCAATCGTCTAAGTAGGTTAAAACCCTGACTCCTGCGCGGCTCCAGAGCAGTCTCAATTGGAGAAGGTGCGAGGAGCCAGCGCGTCCCCGAATGGGAGACGCCAATACCCGTAGCACCTTCCCCCCACTGCAAAGCGCAGAAACAGCCTTTCTTCTGCCGCAATTGCTACGTGGACGTAAGCATCCGTCCGATCAATGGAAGACATCCAGCCTCCGGTTCTGACGCATTCCAGCACCTGAAGAAGATGGCATAGTCTGGGATCGCGTCTTTAATTCAAACAGAAGACATGTTTTATTGTCAATGGTAGAGACAGCACGAACAAAGCACACGAGCACAGATACAAGAGAATGCAAGTGTATTATACAGAGCGGAGACATGGAGACTTCCAATCAGCAGCTTCCACGGTGTGCTTGTAGCTTGGCCTTCAGATAGACAAAACAAGGGAAAAGTACTGGCTTCTGCACATTGAAAGAATGATGAGTTTAACTTCAACAAAAGTTGCTTCAAAGTGTTATGAAATCTCACAAGTACATTAACAAAGATAAATATAAAATCCCTCAGTTGTAGCACAGCTAAACCAAACTGTTTATAACCTGGTTTTAAACATTGTCAGAGAGGAGGCCTGTCTCACTTTAGCTGTGCTACAGTTGTGCCGTTATGACAGTTACAACGAGTAATGCCTGGGCCTGGAAGAGCAATAGGCTCTTACCCCAGTTGAGGCTCGGGCCTAATTAATAAAGCTTGTTCTTTTGCAAGGCTAGTAGACTCTAGCCCTGCAACTTGAGCCCTAGGGGCCCAACAGTTATTTATTAATTTTCAGAGCAGCAGAATACATTTAAGAACGCACCCAATGAATATAGCGCTCTATCACGCTGTAGTATTTGCTGTTCTGTATAGTATTGTATTTGACGACACAGAGTAAGGGTACTCTAGCCGTACGCATAACTCTGTTATACATGGTAGGCCCGCACCTTTCACGGACCTAATAACTCTGATACTATGCCCGTGCCTTTTGTGAACACAAAAACAAATACATGAATTATACATACACACTTTATTTTAATAAAATACATTTAGTCTTTCTAACGTGTCATGTAAATTTGAAATCATTAAGGTTTGCAATATCAAAGATGTGAAGGCAACTTGATTGAAACACTCAGGGAATACAGTAGGACAGGCATCAGCAGATTCTAAGCGACAGTAGAACGTGTTCAGCTCGTTTGGCAGAGCTTGGCCGACAGATGCAATTTTCCCAGCGCTAGGTTTCCACGATGTGATGGCTTTAATACCGTTCCACATGCGCCGAGGGTCATCTTCCTCAAAATAACTCTTTAACCTGTCCCCGTAACTGCGCTTTGCAGATTTAATAGAGCGTTTCAATGAGTAACAGGATAGCTTATAAGCAACTGTATCATTTGATTGAAACGCCAACGCACGGTCATGAAGTTTCAGTTTCACTTCCGCGTTCATCCAAGGGTTTTGACTAAAATGTTCTTTAATGACCTTCTGTGGGACACAGCAGTCAATACAGAAGCGCATGTATCCAGACACAGCGTCACAGAATTCATTGACGTCCTCTGACTGAAACACAGACCAGTCCGTAGCATCAAAACAACCTTGTAGCTTCATGCTAGCCTCCTCAGACCAACACTGCACAGTGTGAGAGGTTGGTTTATGTTCCCTGCGCCTCTGAGTATATGAGGGAAGAAGGAGAACAGAGGAGTGGTAAGACTTTCCAAAAGGAGGTCTGAGACTGGACCTGTAAGCTCCCTTCACGTTACTGTAGCAGTGATCCAGAACATGTGCTCCTCTTGTAGCTCGAGTCACATGTTGGTAAAAGTTCGGGAGTACAGTCTTTAAATTACATTTATTGAAATCCCCAGCAACAATGATGACTGCGTTAGGATGAGCAGACTCATGTTTGTGAAGGATCTCGCTCAGATCCTGTAGGGCTACTTTGTAATCCGCACGTGGGTGAATGTAAACAGCACATAAAAATATCACTGAAAACTCACGGGGAAGATAAAAAAGGCGGCAACTCAAGACCAGGCATTCCAGATTGGCAGTACATGTTTGGTTCACGATACGAGTGTCCGAGCACCAGCGCTGATTAATTAAAAAGCACACACCTCCGCCTCTGGCCTTGCCCGTGGTCTCCTTCACTCTGTCCGCACGGTGAGCGGTGAATCCCGGGGGCTGAACAGCAGAGTCCGGGACGTTCGAGTGGAGCCACGTCTAGCTGAACACAGCGGAGTCCCGGGCCTCGCGCTGGCTCTGGACCCGACACAGGAGCTCGTCCGTCTTGTTGGGCAGACACTGGACGTTGGCCAGGTAAGATGGAAGGCAAAGGGGTCCTGGAGGAGCGGCTACGAACGAGCAGACCGCCTCGCCTTCCCCGGTGTCTGCGCCTCCTTCGCCGACTCGAGGTGCCCAGCTCCACACCGCGGAGAGAACGCCGGAGACGCCCAGTCCCCTCGCTCTGTTGGCGGCCACCGCTGCGGCCCGCCTGCCGTGCTCCACCAGCCTCTCGAGTGGGACACTCGAGGAAGTTTGTGCACCTCAGTTCAGGTAAAACGAGTGACCGTCACACGCGTGGTCCCGAATGTACAAAAGTATTTGCCGATCATATTTCACTGTGGCAAGTGAATCCCAGACGAAAAACAACAAAACACAGATTGTGTTCACTGCGGCGCCCTGACACGGCGCCCTGACACGGCGCCATCTTGCTAGTCCTCATGCTCTCTCTCTCTCTCATGCTAAAAACTTATCCACTACACTTATCCAAGTTGGTGGAATTGGAAAGAATGTGCTGGACCATTGATAAAAGACTTACAAAGAATACTTAAAACACAGTCTTGTTCGCAAAACTTAAAAAGATGCATGCAAAATGTTGCCTCAATTTTATTAAGTTTTGCCAATGCATTTTTTTTTTTGAGATTGCCGCGAGTCACACTTACTGGGTTCTGTCCCACATACAGCGTCTGGGCTTTGTGGTGAACAGAGAGAAGAGCAGGCTGCAGGACGGGGTGCCCCTGGTCGGTACCGTATAACACGTGGAGGTGTTCACGGACGCCTCGCTTGAAGGGTGTGGAGGGGTTCTAGGCCAGAGCTCCGTAGGCAGCTCCTGGTCAGACCCAACTCGCCACATCAACCTGCTGGAGATGGAGGCAGTGTGCAGGGTGCTGCTGCACTTTGCCCCACAGCTGGGGGGGAAGCACGTGATGGTGCGTTCGGTTCGGTTGCTTCACTCACGCCCGGTATTGGGCCACATACTCTGGGTCTGGAGGCTGAGAGGCAGAACCTAGTAGACCTGGGTCTCCCCCCGTCGGTGGTGGAGACCATTCAGGGCGCGAGGGCTCCTTCCATGATCAGAGCCTACGGCTGCAGGTGGAAGGTTTTCAGTGTCTGGTGGTGCGCAGAGCGTTCCTGGGACCCCGTGTCCTGCCCTCTGGAGGGGGTCCTGAGGTTCCTGCAAGAGCTGCTCAAAAAAGGGAGGGCTGCTGGTACCCTGGCGGTGTTTGCGGCAGCCATTGCCTCGGGTCACGGTGGGTTCGGGGGTTTTCAGCCCGCTCCTACCCGTAGCAGTCCTCTCTGCACCGAGCCACCACGGACCCCTCTGCGGGTGGTGAGCCCACAGGAGGGACTGCCCACATCATCCCTTCGGGCTGAGCCCGGCCGGGCCCGAAAGTGAGCGCACGGGGCTCGGCCGGGCTCCAGGGTGGGGCCCTGGCTGTGCCATGCCGGGCGACGTCACTGTTTTTGTTCTAGTGCTGTCCATAGTTGGCTTCGGACTGCGCTTCGTCTGACTCGTCACCCGAGACCTGTCTGCCATGGGAGACCCTACCAGGGGCATGAAGCCCCAGACAGCATAGCTCCCAGGATCATCCGAGTACTCAAACTTCCCTACCACTTTAAGGTGGCAGTCCAGGGGGACTGCCACCTTAACGTTTACCACCTTATTGTTATTATATCAAATGAAAGGGGGGGTTAATCTGGCCTATGGGGGGTTAAACTAGCGTAGGCCATTTTATACCCCGGGGTATATTCTGGCCCAGGCTATTTTAACCCCGGGTTGTAATCTGGCCTAGGCTACTTTATACCCGGGTATATTCTGGCAGGGGGTTAAACTGGCCTGCTACACCGGCTTTTCTCCCTAAAGTCGTTACTTCGACCTTTAGGTCTAGGGTAATCAGGATTAGACCCTTTTATCCGCCGCATCATGCTTCGGAGGAGAAGGAGCGGCGGCATCTTTTGTGCCCGATCAGAATGCTGAGACGCTACCTGGACATTACGTCCTCTTTCAGGCTTTCTGATAAGCTGTTTATGTGTTTGGGCCCTAAGAACAGGGGCGCCCCGCTAACATCTCAGCACTTGGCGCACTGGGTTGCCCGGGCGGTTCGTATGGCGTACCAGGCACAGGGACTGGCCCCCCCGGTGGGGTTCAGGGCGCACTCCACTTGGGAGGTTGCGGCCTCCATGGCTCTGCTCCGGGGGGCCTCGGTGGAAGACGTCTGTCAGGCTGCATCCTGGGCTTCTTCTTCTTCCTTTGCCCAGTCATACCTTTTTGACATATCAGAACGGTCGGTCGCACACTCCGTTCTGAACGCTGGGAATTGAGGTGGACTGTGAGGTGCTCTTGGTAGAGGCAGCCTGCGGTCTGGTGTTGTGTGTGGCCGCCCCATTCGGGAGCTCTTGGTAGAGGCGTCCTGGGGTTGCGGGCTGCCCTTGGTTCCCCGAGGGCGGCTTGTTGCTGTCCCCTTCAGGAGCTCTTGGTAGAGGCGTCCTGGGGCTGCGGCCTGCCCTTGGTCCTCGGGGGCGGGATGTGTTGCCGTTCCTTCAGGAGCTCTTGATAGAGGCGTCCTGGGAATACGGCCTGCCCTTGCCCATAGGGGAGGTGTTTACGGTGTTCTAGGGCGTCCTTGATAGGAGCAGCCCTTTAACTCTGTGGTTTCCTTCTTGCCCTTGGAAGGGGTTTTCAGTGTTCGTCAGACGTCCTTGATAGGAGCGGCCCTGTAACACTGCTTATACTTCCTTTTTCCTGCCCTGAGCCCACTCACCTTGGTGGTATTGGGGGAACCTCAGGCAGGGCTCCACTTACCCATAGCGTAGCCCTAAGGGGCGTAGCACCATGACGTAGAATTATTAGTTACCTAATGTAACTGTAGTTATATGAATAGGTGCGTAGCCCCTTAGCTATGGGCCCATCAAAGTGGCAGGTGCAGGCCTGAGCAGGGCTATTTATAGGAGGAGCTCGCTTGTGATTGGAGCGTTGGATCTCCGATCTCTCTGGCGGAGGCTAGGCGCCTCAGGAGTCTACCCATAGCGTCTACCTATTTGTAGAACTACAGATACATTAGGTAACTAATAATTACTGTGGAAAAGGGCTATATGACTGGAGCGCCAGTACTCACCCTCTCTCCACGGAGAGACACTCTTACAACACCATACTACATAAATAGGTGTGAATTATTTTTTGTTAGTTACTTTTCTGAATGGTGTGGTATTTGTATTTCCACAAACAATCAGGTTGTAAACCTGACAAAATATGCAAAAGTTCAAAGTGTATTAATACTTTTGAGAGGCACTGTATTAGTTTTACACTACACTCCACACTCTTTCCTCTCCACACATTCTCCATTTCATCTGGGGAGATGAGATTGTAAGACTTTCCCAGGCCAGCTGAGTTGTTTGATCTCCTCCTAAGGCATCATTGTTCAGGTGGAGGGAGGTGATGGGTGAGGAGTTGTTTGAGAAGTAGCGTCAGGGGAGGGATGGCAGGTTTTGGGAACGACTTCAAATAGACTGTATAACAGGTTTAGCTGATCAGTGGGATTGTGGTCGCCAGTACAGTGGGGGGATATGGGATGGTAATTGGTGATTTTCCTCAACCCCTTCCAAAGAGACGCAGGGTCGTTGTCTGAAGAGTGCCTCAGAAGATGCTCTGTGCTTTGATTTAGCTTTTTCAGTTCAGTATTTTGCAGATTGGTAGCAGATTTGTAAATGCAGTGTGTGATGGTGTGCCCCCAGGACCAGGCGGGAGGCTGTGGGACATGTGGACGTCCTCTAGCAGACGAGATGGCCGACTTTGCGCTGGAGTCCCAGGGTAAGATTGCAGCTCTTGGTTTGGGCAGGGAATTGTACATGAATTGTGCTATACAAATAAACTTGTCCTGGCCTTGACCACCAATCCTGCGTATGCATATGTGCAGGGGCCAGTGTGGTCAGCACTCGTTGCTCGGAGACGTACCACACACGCTCTGCCTGTGTGTCCCTGTTTGGTGTGCCACTGTGGTACCCCTCTGAGAGCCCGCGCACCGTCATCCAGGTATGTACACTCACCATGGGACTACAACAGTGTATACTGGAGAATGTCTACTCAATTGTTAAAACTAGAATTCATGTCATTATCATGTTGTATTAAGTATCAAGGATAGATGCATTTGCCTAGAATAAGAATGCAACTAGCCTGCGAATCTGCCCCTCCGATCAACTACAATTATTTATGCTCATGGGTCAGAGAAGCCCCTCTGAAAGTGGACATCGAGTGACAGGTTTTTTTAAAATGTGGACTACTTATTTGTTCACGGAGGTGAATGAAAAACCAGTGTGCTTGGTATGCATGCAACAAGTGGCGGTGCTGAAGGAATGTAATCTTAAACGCCACTACGAGACTCAGTATAGCAAAAAATACAGCATCTTGAGCGAAGAATCAAGAAGTAGTAATTTCTCCAGTAAGGGCCTGCTCTTTTTGTGGCACCGGCACCTGCCACAGCTGATCAGTGACATGTACACATCAAATTGCATTTAAAATAGCATGTGGGCAACAAACGGCGTGTAAAGCGGCATGTGTACAGCTAATGGCGTTTAATACGGCATGTGGGCAACAAATGGTGTTTAAAACGTTACTGTCATGGAGTGAGATGATGGAGGACTCAAACGCAAGAATGCAAAAATAAAATAAAGTCCAAGGCATAAAAATAAACTCCAAAATCCAAAGAAACCAGGAACAGGACATGAACAAGACAATGAACCAGCAACAAGGGGAGAGAAGCACAGGGTACATATAGACACACACAGACACAGGTGAAACACATCAGGGCGGGGCAGACAATCAACAGGGAACAGGGCATGAAGCAACTGTCAAAATAAAACCAAATACAAAAATAAAATCCACACCATGACAGTTACGTCATTTCTGGGACCTACTGTCACCACTCTTCATTCGCACTGTACACAATATAAAAAACTGATCATACCTCCCACCACACATGAACACATCTTTCTAAAGCCAAAGAAAGACCCCACCCAACCCACCAGCGACAGACCCCTCTCCTTACTCAAACTGATCTAAAAATTATCACTAAAGCACTAGCCCACAGATTAGAACAAGTCACTCCGCTTCTCATCCATCCAGACCAAAAATGCTTCATATAAAACAGAAACTCTTCAAACAATCTCCGTAGACTATTCAACGTCATTAACCTCTCACAGCACTCAAATACAGACGGCATTATAACATTACTAGACGCAGAAAAATCCTTGGCAGTGAGAGCTTGTTGTCTCAAAACCTGTTCTCACTTTTTATCAATGACTTTGCTCTGGAAATAAAACAATTGAACATGGGTGTCCGTATAGAATCTGACACAGAAGCCATTTTGCTTTATGCTGATGATGTTGCACTCATGGCTGAAACAGAAGAGGACTTGCAGACAATGTTAAACATGTTACAAGACTAGTGTTATAAATGGAAACTTTCCATAAATGAAACTAAAACTCAGGTTGTTCATTTCAGGAGGAAGTCAATTCCGTTAAGCAGAAATGTTCTCAAGCTCGGTAACATAGTACTGGACTTTGTCCCAGAGTATAAGTACCTGGGTTTCACATTCAGTGAGTTTTGATTGTGGAGTCAAAGTTCTTGCTGACTCTGCCAGCCGTGCTATAGGTTCTGTGATAAACAAATAAAGTATGTAAAGATATTGGTTATAGAACCTAATCTAGGTTGTATGAGGCCTGTTCTAAACTAAACCATGCTGCTGGTGTTTGGGGGGGCAGACAGTGTTCAGCCTTAGATGCTGTAGAAAACAGGTTTGTGTAAGCTCTCAGTCGTACAGGGTTTAGTCAAAGCAAAGGAAGGTTTCTCACCCATCATCTGTACTTGCACAGGATTTCCCAGCGTTTCGTCATTCATCTAAAGAACTTCTTCAGGGAATGAAATCTCAGACCGCGCGTTGTAGAAAACAGAGCAATCCGCTTCTTTTTGGGAATTCACAAGTTTGTTCCTGTTATAGCAGCGCGTCCAAAAAAAATGTGACATGGTTAGATTGGGGAATCGAATCATTAATATGCCAGACAACAGATTAACAAAAAAGGTCCTTAAGTGGAGCAAAGCCATGTCACCCTGGGCTTTAGGAACGGGGAGGTTTTCACAGACCCCTGAGGAGAAGAGACTGTGTGTATTTTCTGAACTCAATGAAGTGGAAAGTGGAGTGCAATTTTTGTTATATTGTCCCTTTTTTGATGAATTTAGAAACGCGTTGTTTCATAAAACGTTCTCCCGGGATCCTGATTTGTTTTGGGGCAGTGATGTAAAATAAATAAAATAAACACTATAATTACAAAATTATCTATCTATCTATCTATCTATTGTGTAAAGCCAGCCAAGTGGGGGCTCCCTGATACTATCAACAATGCTTCAGAATGCTGTGACTGGATTTTAGCCACCGCCTCCTGAATGACGTCACACACAGTTTCCGGCTCAGCACGAGGAGGAATGTTAACAATTCTAGTGACGATGTGAGAGAACTCCCGTGAAAGATAGTAGGGCCGAATGCCGACCACTAGCTGTTCAATATCCCAACAAAGCTCTCCTGTTTCAAGGTTATGTGACTGGGATGGCCCCATTTGTTGTTGAGAAGCATCGGGTATGTTGTCATGTAGCCACGATTCAGATAGGTGATAAAGGCTCACACTTCATCAAAGTTTCAAGTTCCTCTGACTTATTTTGAAGGGAGTTAACACACACAATTATTATTGATGGCATGAACAGTTTGTACCGGTACCTCCGGTTTTCTTTCCTCTGAAGGGCTTCTTGATCTCCAGAGGGATCGGATGCTTAACCCCACCAATGATTTGTCAAAGGAGCTCATTTCCCGAGTACTTAAACATGCACATTTTGCCAATAAACATGGGCTTGCTGCCACGTGGTTAGCGCAGTTCTTTCAACTCATTGCCTGCCAGCCTATTTCAGAACAGGTACTCCCATATTGCCAGCAGTTTCTGATGACCCACAGAATATTGCGTACTATGAAAATCTGATTCTGAAAGAATGGACGGTCTACTTTCATCAGCAAAAAGAGTTTTGTTTCAAGCTTTTTTCGCTCCACTGTAATCCCCAGTCGAGTAGAGGGAAGTTTTACTGAAATCCCCAGTCTCAGACAAAAAGCTGAGAAAAAGAGGCGCAAAAAGAGCATCCGGTTTTCAAAGCATACAGAGGCAGTGCTGGTGCCACCTGCAGGCTCGATAAAATATTCTTACTTATTCTTCTTACTCTCTCCTGCAGTGTAGCTGGCGATAAGCTTCTTATCCTCTGGTTGATGCAGAGAGTGACTGTTAACGCTGGTTCAGCCACGGTTTCTCCTTCGATGATAAATGGACACTAAAACTTCTGCTTAGATATATAAAAAGGTTTAATATATAAAAGACAGAATACAGGATACAGGATACAGACAAATGTAGCAGACTGGTGCTCCAATCTGGGCCCTCTCTCTGGCAAGCCAAAGCAAAAAGACACTGCTTCAGGAACAGGCTATCGGTGATAAGCACACAGTCACATGACCATGATAATTGAAGACATATGTCTCAACATCCTTAGGTGAGACAATACCTTCTCTGTTTAGGACACACAAATAGCCCCTGTGTGAGTAGCTGGAGGCTACTCTAAACAGATGTTCTCTGCGCTCTTCTTAATTTAACTTCCTGTGCTTAATGACTGGGGGATGGCTTCACACATTCTTCACTCTGCAGACTAGCTACTACTAGTCCCTTACTAGACTAACCGTTACATTTATTAATATGATAATAACACAATAACATACTCCATTGACAGTGACCATTTTCAAATCCCTGGAAAAACTGAAAAAATTGAATACTTTGTGCGCAAGTGCATTTACGCTTGATCTGATTGTTTCGGACCATGCGGCCTCTTTGCTCTGGATCAGTGTATAACAATACACGCTGTACTGAAATAAAATTAATCTACATCGAGAATCAATAAGGATTGTAATGCATAAGATCTTCAGAGCTGCTTGGACTTTCTGCTCATAACAATACCTACTATTAATGTAATCATCTTAATTGTTGTCGAAGCATTTTGTTCCTATATGCACTGCACTGTTCCTACAGTTTGTATTGAAAACTTGTGAAGACTTACAATCAAACAATGTTGTAATGTGGTATGGAGAATAGAAAGCTATGGCCTATATAGTTTTCAACAGTGGTTAAAAACTTAATAAGGTCATTTATAAAGTTGACCATAGTAAATGACCTTCCTTTGAAGTCACAGCTTAACTGTATTTGTGCAGGGTCCAGCCATACTGCTGCCGGGGAAGTGCTGGGCGTTCCATGGAGTTCAGGGCACTCTGGTCATTGCTCTGTCTCATCCAATTACCATCAGCCATGTTAGCCTTGACCACCTGCCCCGACACAGCTCCCCCAACGGCCGAATTGACTCAGCACCCAAGGACTTCCAAGTCTATGTGAGTACTGCACAACACAGCAAAAGTGTTTTAGATGACAACATTATGTGTCCTTTGTGTCCAGGGCATGAGCAATGAGACAGAGGCGGGGACATTACTTGGGACCTTCATGTACAAAGAGGATGGGGAGCCCACACAGACCTTCAGCCTCTCTGTGAGTACTGATCAGGCATTTCACATCAAGCAAAACCCCAGGGCAACTGCTCCTTTCAGACTGAGCCACTCAGGTTGCTGTGTCATAAGGACTCGGCTGTCAACCCTCCTCCAGACTTTCCACCACACTTTCTGCTCCCTGCCGTTGGTTTGTATATCTTTTGTAGTAATCAAAGTATTTGTACTTGCATAAAGTTCTTCAACACAATTGCAGCTCATCTACAAGTCGAATTTGCGCCAGATTGAACCAGTACTTCCTAATCGGAATCGATCATGTTAGTAATTCTGTCATGAAAGAATATGAACTTAGAGTGAAAGCACATGTCCACAAGCACTGCATACCCCATTGTTTGTCCTGGTATAATCTTGCTTTTTCTCTTATTGTAGCTGTTTTCAAGAATCGTAATCTTAGCTCAGAGCAGCTTCTGAGCTAAGATTACATGCAATGAGTCGCCGCACTCAACACACCTGTCACACTGCAAAAACTCACCTGCTGCACTGCACTGTGTTTTTGCAATAATGCAGGTGTGTTTTTGCAGTGCTGCAGGTGTGTTTTTTCACTGCTGTAGGTGTGTTTTTGAAGTACGGCAGTTGTGTTTTTGCAGTGTGGGAGGTGTGTTTTTATAACACCTGCAGCACTGCATAAGCACACACTGCAAAATTTCACTTGTAGCACTGAAAAAATATGCACTGCAAAAACACTAGCCTGGTCGTACATAGTACAGATGACATTTTGTGCTAAGGTCTGGACGTGCTCCATTGAGCTCCGTTTACAGGTGGGAGGGGTTAACTCCTTTTGCAGATTGAAACGATTGGATCTGAGTTTACCGTGACGTATGTAATGCGCCCGGGTGAGTTATTAGCATTTAGCATTTAGCCTAGCCATCTCCTTTGCCGCTAACGAAGCCCGTGGGGAGTAGCGCCACAATTTCTTCTAGCGATTACATTTGCTAAACATTCCTATTGCTCTGGCATCAATTTCTTGATAGAACCAGACCGGATAACTTTACTATCGCATTTTTCGCCACTGCCAAAGTACAACCATCCCATTCGACGCAAACTCTTGACGTCACCCACAAATAAATACAACACTCTCCTTCCGCGCTCTCTGGTTGGTCGATCGAAATTCAACCGTTTGTAATTGCTAACCCAGGGACCAGACCCAGACATTACATGCAGTGAAATGATGATTGAACGGAGTGTACGGATGGCTAAGGCCAGGCTACAAAAACACACTTGTCACTCTGAAAAAAGACACCTCCTGCAGAATTTGTGTTATATCCATTCACTATAAATAAATACAGATATCAAGGCAGAAATTTGGCTGTAAATGGCCGAAATAATATACGAATTATAGCAACATTTATTTCAGACTCCAATGAAAAGCGGGGGTGACAGTTGCTCAGCTGGTCTTTGGCCTTTGGGCCTGAAGGTTGTAGGTTCGAACCCACCATGGGACCTACTCCAACTGCTCCCACTAATGTCTGCTGTCGTTGTGTCCTTGGGCAAGACACTTAACCCCACATTGCCTGAAGCTCCCGCTGAAACACCAAGGCTGTGGCACCACTGATGTAGCAGCCATCTTCCTGTGGACTCACCACCTGCAGAGGATCAGCGAGGGGCCGGTGCTTTGAGCATTGGGTGGCAGCTCTCATTGGGCCTTATGTATAAAAGTTGCGTAGAAAAGGGTGTATATTTTGGGTGTATATTACATTTACGCAAGATCCGACGTGGCATTTATGAACGTGTGAGATACGCACAGATCTGAGCGTACGCACCTGCGGCTGTTGATAAATGCCGCGCTCGAAACAAGCGTATTTGTGAAAGTCACGCCTATAAATATTCAGAAACTGCCTGTTCCACGCCCTGTTTTTGGCTAAGAAGCCGCAAAAAGCATGCACTTTTGAGTTTATTCACGTAAAAAAAAAAACAAAAAAAAACGCTATATTATATGTACACTTTTTTCCCTAGTGTCTCTAGACCCTCTGCAGCACTCATCTCTCCTGACATTTCGACGTAAATAAATAAATAATAAATGACCTGAATGAATGAATGAACTATACTGCTGGTGTGCGTCGCATCCTACCTTTGCTCTGCGGAGTAAAGGGCAGTGGCTGAGACAGTTTTGAGCAAGATCAGGTGCATTTATGGGGCTTTATGCACAAAACTAAGGAAAACCCACATTGCTTTGCCAGAGGTGAATGAGGCAAAACATATGCGTAATTACGTGTACGGCGCAGGGTCTGCCACAGGTTGTTCATGCATATGTAAAAATAAATATATACGCTATATAGGGGTGTTGAAAAATATCGATACGGAGATATATCGCGATATTACGTCGCGCGATTCTCGTATCGATCCATAATGCAAAATATCGATATTTATACATACATTTTTGGCCGAAATTGTCAATGCAAAGGCGTACTTTTGTCCTGCGCTTGCACTCCCGTTCACTAGTTGGCAGCGCACGGCCCAGCCCGCCAAAGAAACAATAGTATCTCGCGAGAGTTGTCTTGGAATCAATACAGTCCGCTATAGTCTCGCGGTGTTTAGAGCACACAGTAAAACTCTCAACATGGCGGAGAGGGAACTGCGAGATGCTCCGAGGCACATTTACAAAGCTGAAATTTGGACTCACTTTGGTTTTTACATCAACGACGGACGCTCAGATTTGGATAAAAGCTACGCCATATGCAAAAGGTACCATGCGAAAGTCAAGCACAGCGGGAACACCACGAACCTGCGTGCACATTTTGCAAGACATCACGAACAAGTGGAGGTAAACGGAAAACAAGCTACCTCATCACAACTAACTCTTGAACAAGCTAATTTAGTCAAGCTGCCTTCAAGCTCACAGCGTGCCACTAAAATAACACACTCCGTGGCTTACTACATGTGCAAAGACATGCGTCCTCTGAGCTCCGTGGAATGCGAAGGCTTTCGTTATATGATGAACACTCTGGAGCCCCGTTACAGCATACCATCCCGCCAACACTTCACCGATGTTGCTTTGCCCCGTTTATACAAAGAAGTGCAAGACACTGTGCTAAATGACCTTCGTTTTGCCGAGCGAGTTGCATTAACATGTGATGCCTGGACATCCAGGTCCACAGAATCCTACGTAACAATAACAGCGCACTACATCGACGGAGACTGGAACATGCATTCTCACATCTTGCAAACGCGACCAATGTATGACAGCCACACTGGAGAGAATATTGCGGCTTTACTGCGTGAAGCTGTAGACGAATGGGGCCTGAGTGCGAAAAAACCCGTGATAGTCACTGATAATGCTCCGAACATGACTGTGGCGGCTCGACTGGCAGAGATGACCCACATTCAGTGTTTTGCACACAGCCTTAACCTCGCGTCACAGAAAGCACTCAAACTACCAGCAGTGGCAAGGCTGCTGGGGAGAATTAGACGTGTTACTGGATTCTTCAGACGCAGTACAACAGCAAGCCACCAACTACAGCTCAAACAAGTCCAACTGGAGCTACCAAAGCATAGATTGATTACAGATGTTGTCACTCGATGGAATAGCTCCTATGACATGAATGAGAGGTTTTTAGAGCAGCAACCTGCTGTCTGTGCAGCACTCTATTCCAATGAAGTGCGAAAGAATGAAAATGAAGTATTCACACTGACTGAGACTGACATCACATGTGCAGAGGAGGTACTCAAAGCATTCAAACCAATGAAAGATGCTACATTAGTGATGTCTGAGGAGAGCATGCCAACCCTGTCTGTGATTGCCCCACTTCATGTCAAGCTGATTATGGGAACAGAGGAAAACCCAGAGGAGTCAGATACAGTTAGGGGCATAAAGGCGGCTATAGCACAAGATCTGTATAAAAGATATGCCAATCAGAAGGAGACCCTGTACATGGCATCTGCAGTTGACCCGCGGTTTAAGAGTGTACCTTCCTGTCTGAAGACGACACTGCCCACATCTTCTCCCGACTGACTGAGGCTGTGGTAGCAGAAATGCAAAAGCGCAGTGTAAGTAAATGAAAGCTAAACTTGCATGTTTACAGTTATAACTGTGCATGTTAGTGTATTTCATAAATACAGTATTTATAAATATTAAATAATTAAAAGATTTACATTGCATGTATACTGTGAATAAAATCTTGTTTAATATTTTTCAGCCAGTTGAATGTGAGGAGGAGGATAAAGATGCACCTGGTCCCTCATCAGATCCTGCAACCAAGATGCCACCCCTGAAGAAACCCAGAGCATCATGTGCTTTAGCTGATCTTCTTGGTTCCACATTCACCCTTCTCAAAAATGACACTGAAACAAAAACTGATGTAGAAGCTGCAGAAGATGAGGTGAAGATGTTCAGGATGTAGTCCTCTTTGCCCCTGAATGGTGATCCTCTCACTTGGTGGAGAGAACACAAAGGAGCCTATCCTCATATTTCCTCTGTAGCTCGTCGATTCCTCTGCATCCCAGGCACAAGCGTCTCTGCGGAGCGAGTCTTTTCCACTGCAGGAGACATTGTAACTGCACAAAGAAGTGCGCTGAAACCTGGGCATGTTGACCAGCTTGTGTTTCTTCAAAAAAATCTTAAAAGAAAGCAGTAATAACTTTCTGCATTTATTTGTTCTTGGGATATACCTCATTTAAGTTGCACTAAAGCCATGTTGCACTAAAGCCATTTTGCACTAAAGCCATGTTGCACTAAAGTTGTTTAAAAAGCCACAGGCAGATTGTGTCATTTTATTTTGTTCTTGGCACATGGCATGTTAAAGCCAATGTTTGCAAAAGGAAGATATGCCAATAAAATATATTTTATACAAATTTACAGATTCGTCTTTTAAGTCATAAATCGCAATAATCGCCTTATACTGTAATATCGGGATATATCGTATCGTATCGTATCGTGACCTATGTATCGGGATACGTATCGTATCGCCAGATGCCAGGCAATACACACCCCTAACGCTATACAAGCTACGCTATTTATTCAGCTGCGTTTTGAACAAATTTGCAGAAATGTTTTGATAGGAGTGAATAAATAAAGAATGAATTAATTAATTCATTCATTCATATTGTGCAGCGGTGGCTCTCATCCATGAAGCGTCTGCACTGTCTTGTGAATGCACTGAAGCGCTGTACACTTGCGAGAGCGTTTGCGGTCCAGATTTTACAGAGAAACTCTGGAGCCAAAACTTCTGAATGACAGAATTTGAGGAGTTATGTGGCGCGTCTCTCATTGCACCTGCTGTGGATGCACTCCAAAGAGTGCGCAGCGGGCGGACAGGGCATCGGTCCATGCGTTAATGGGGTGTGTGTCTGTGTGAGGCTTACACATATCTAATGAAAACATACATTGCTTTACCAGATGTGAATGAGGAATACAAATAGCTGTGCGTAATTACGCAGCGCAGAGCCTGCCACAGCCATAGATGGGTCACACATCCCTGTCGCGTAAAGTGTATTTGTATAGACCCTTTCACTGTCCAGGATCACAAATCGCTTCACATTTTAAAAACATACAGATCAAAATAATACACAAAGAAGTCAGATTTAAAATCATTGAAGCAGAAGAGGCTCCTCATCATGATCTGTGATTTATTCGAAGTTTGCGTGTTTCCAGAGTGTTGATTGTTGCTGAGAACATGTTTATTGTTGTCCAAATCTTGAGTTTCATGCGTGTTTTGGCGTGTTGTGACGAAGGTTGAAGTGAGCGCACACATTTACACCACCCATTGACTTGGTGTAAATTCTGTGCGTACCGTACGCTCACGTCCAGATTGATAAATGCGGAAAAGTGTACATTTTTTGCGTACGCATCATTTACACCCTGATTTGGCCGTACGCAAGTTTCATACATGAGGCCCATTGCCACTCCCCCGACCCAGAAATTGAATAATAAAGGGGCAGAAAATGAATACATGAATGAATGCAATGAAAAGCTGGGTGACCCCATTTTGGCCTGTAAATGAGTGGTTGATATCTCAAATACTATAGAAGCAGTTATGCGTATGCTAGGAGCCAACTTTACAGAGTATCGTGTGTGTTTGTGTCCACAGGATGTTCCAGACGCAGTGTACCGCATGGTGGAGCTGAGGGTCCTGTCTAACTGGGGTCATGTGCACTACACGTGTGTGTACCGCTTCCGTGTGCATGGACAGCTGGTCTCATCATGATCAACATGATCTGTTTTTGTTTGGGTGCTTAGAACCATCATCTTAATTTTTTTTTATTTATTATAAAGTTAATAAAATCATATATGGCTAGATTATATGCTGAATGCTGAAATAGCTGTATTGTAATTCAATTTGGCGCTAGGAAGTCTGGGGGAGCCCAGCCTGAGCACCCTTAATTAGCATTAAAGATGCTAATGAGAAGACCTTGTCACTTCCTTTTTCTTCCTGTGGAAGGTGTGTCTCATCTCCTCCAATACTGCCTTACAGACGGTTGAGCTTCAGACATGTTTTGGACACGAGGCTGAACTCCGCTGTGCTCTTTCTCTACAGAACTTGTCTCCTTGGAATTCAACCAATAATAAAGAATGCAGAAACTATGCCTTTTGTGTTTGTGAGTGAACTGGAGCAAAAGCCCAGACACATGTGGGACACTTGGCGATGTGTACCTGTACTTTATCAAGACACCATCTTGCTTGCAAGAGTAAGTAAGTAAGTAAGTAAATGTTTATTTATATAGCACATTTTACAGACCAAGGCCAACAAGGCGCTTTACAGTATTCAGAGTTCAGAAAACATTAAAATCTTTAGAAGCCTTTCTCCAGCTTAATCAGGACAAAACTGAGGTTTTAGTCAACGGTCCTGAGGCCCAGAGAGAGAAACATTTACCAAAACTCCAATCACACTCTTTTAACATGTATAACAATAACGCTGTAATAACACCCACCTCCTATTTTTTGTTTTATTTTCATGTGTAAGTAGCATAACATTAGCATATTTTTAGACAGGAGAAACTCAGCTGACCCACGCAGGCAGGTTGAGACAGGTTGGGGGGGCTTGGGAGGTCCTAATTGAAAAGTGTCCTCAGACGAGGAATGCGTGGTGATGTCGTTTCTCTTTAGTTTCAGGTAACAAGGACTGTTTAAATATATTTTTATTTCATTATAACAGAATACACAATCTAAAAGACGTCCTATGTGGTATAACTAATTGAAAAGTGTGCTCACACGAGGAATGTCGTGGTGATGTCGTTTCTCTTGTGTTTCAGTGCTAACGCCAATTAAAAATAAGGATAATCCTAAACACTCTGAACTTTCATTTATCCGACCACAAGTGTTACATATTTTCGGGGCTCGTCCGGGATGGATAAAGCGTTTATGAGTGTTTTCCCAACCGGCGAAGCGGCGCACTGAAACTTCCACGCTCCTGCAGTCTGTCACGCGCATTGGCGAAGGAGGCGCGGCCCCGCGACACGGCAACATGAGTCTCGAGGAGATCGCAGCGCAAGTGTCACAGCAGCTCTAGATGCTGAAACTGGAAGAGCTCAAAGATGTGTGCGTGCGTGCTAAAGTTGACTACAAAAATGCAGCGACCAGACGAGCAGTAGTGAAAGTAATAATGTAGTCAATAGACGACACTATTGAAAATGAAGAAGATGACGTGGCTACACAGTATTTGACTACGTTGCTTAACTTAACCAAAGCAAGCCCAGTTCAGAAAAATGCGTCAGAAATAACAGAAAATCTGGAAAGAACGTCTATAACAACTCAACCACCTATCAATGACACCCAGAGACCAAGTGACATAGTAAGTCAAGTTTCACCACAATATGTGCCTGCTGCTCCTATAAACCCTAGCTTGCCTACCCATAGGCTCCAAGAAGTCACTATAAGGAGAGAATTCAAGATATGTGGCCAGATTGGTGAAAAGGGACAAAAGGATAAACTCGCATTCACAAATCTCATGCACCAGATTGAAAGAGGGTTAGTTAAAGGGCACAGTGAAGATGAAGTGGTTGAGGCTGTGGTCAAGTGGTCTGAGTTTAAGGGACATGCTTGAAGTTAAAAGTAACCTTGCATTATCTCAGTTAAAGACTAGATTAAAGGGTCATTTTAAAGAAGACAGTTCTATGGACTTGTATCACAAGCTGGTGAATGTTACTCAAGACAGCTGCGAATCTCCCCAGAACTTCCTGTTTAGGGCCATAGAACTCAAGGAAAGGCTTTTCCTTGCCTCTAAAGAATCAGGCTCAGATCAATACCAGCCAGAGATTATTCAAAGAAAGTTTTTGAGATCAGTGAGCACAGGAATAAAGAGTGATCACATCAAGTTTCAGCTAAAGCCATATTTAGATGATAATACTGTTACTGATGAGAATCTCATTGAAAAATTGAACAAAGCTGCAAGTGTAGAGTGCGAGCGACAGTCTAAACAGCGCAAACACACAATAAACAGAGCTCCAAAAGTAAATGAGCTACAAGCTGAGGCACCAGCAGAAATGCCTCAAAGTAAAGCCGTTTCTGAAATGAGAGTGCAGGACCAAACTGAAGCCGTCAGACCAAAGACCCGTAAAGCTCCAGCACAACCCAGCTCTCGAGACACTGAGTTGTATGAGGTAGTGCACCTACTAAGAGAGGAGATGGCTGACATAAAGAAAAATCTGCAAAGCCAACGGCAGCACGCTCCAAGTTTAAACCGCACTCAACGTAAAGCATGTGCAGCATGTGAGGAAAGTGGGCTGAGTAGTCAATGTAACCATTGTTTCAAGTGTGGTTTAGGAGGACACTTCTCAAGAGGGTGCAGAGGAAATCGGGGAGCCACTCACAACCCAGGCACGGTCAACGTCAAACCTCACAAGGTGGCGCCAGCATACACGTCAAAGAAACCACCTGAAAGTGAGAGTAAAGTCCAAGAGCTTCTGTTGGAAAGAATCTAACTGCTTGAAGCTCAACTTGAAAACACTAATGTTGTATCTTCTCATCAGCAGAAGATGGGGTTTCCCGCACAAACCAGTATAGTTGTTGGAGAAGGAATGCACTCTGAGTTATGTATTAAAGAAAGAGTTTAATGACATAATCAGAATACATCAAATCCAATTCAGGCTTAGCTTTCAGCCCGGGTCAGCTCCGAGATGGTATGACTGACTGACAAAGAACACACCGCGGACTAGCGTCTTATAGATAGTTGAAGAAGTCATAAGACAGTCACAAGATCCAGAAAGAGCAAACCATACATTTAAGGACAGCCATGCACATTGTCCTAACATTAGTGTTGCTCACACGTCTGCCTCATGACTGAGAAAGGGATCATTAGAGTCAGCTGCTTCTACCATTTTGACCCAGATGTTCCCAACACATTTTGAACATACATGCTGTATATGTAGAATTTATAATAGCAGACGCTACATATTCCCCCTTTTGATCAAGCACATGCTTGATCACTAAATGAAATTATACCTGTCTCCTTGCCGTGAGTATGAGAGCAAAACCAACCTCACATTAACTTATTGGAAAAATTCTCTCATAGCCCCAACATCTCAGTATTAATTTGTCTTCATGTGTTTTCGTTGACGACTACAAACTTTGCACTCACAGCCTTGGAGCTCACATGACTAAAGATCTTCAGTGGGGGGGATTGGATTTAATCCAATCAAAAGTATTCAGCATTGACTCCAATACTCAACTAAATCAACTTCATATTAAACTAAACTATTCCTAAAGTTTAAATCTAGGAATTTAAGAATCACTATCAAACTCTGAGGGAGTTCACTTAATTTAAGTAACAATTTAGTAAGTAACTGTGTCCAATTACAGTCACTCAATTTCAGTATTCTAAATGTAAAATAAAATAAGTATTCTAAAACTATCAATTTAATCAATATGTTTAATCCTTTATCCCCAACACTGAACATCACCTGTAATAGAAAAACACAAAAGAATATAGGATCACACAATATTAATAAGACAAAATCTTCTTCCGTCTTCTTTTGATCTCAGTCCACACTTCCTCCTGATGAATCCAGTCTCTGCATCAGAGCTCTTTAAACCCCTGATTGTCATCAATGTCCAACTGTCCACTGTCCAGTGTCCAGTGTCCATTAATCATCACCATCCTCCTGAAAGCATAGAAAAACCAACCAGTATCTGGAACTCCTACAATTGTATGATCATATCAAGATATAAATGTATATGTGTAATAGATAAAATGTTAATTGTAATGTAATAAATGAAATTAATAGGAATATAATAAGTATAATAACATGATATGTTAAAGTATAATAAAACAAACATACATGAAAAATAAAAGTATTAAAATTGGTTAATAACAGGGTATTCCCCCTTTGGATTCAACACCTCTGTTTAATCCTACATATGTCAGTCCATGTGTCCCAGTCAATAGTAACTATTTAAGTCAAGTATTTACCAATTCTAGTGTAACCTGTGTTCAAATTATCCTTCTGTAATTGTCAAAGCATCAATAACATCAGTCCTATTGTCATAATTGTCTCAATCTTAATCTTAATCTATTGTCAAAATTGGAATTAATGTATAACAAACTTCACCTGAGTCCAAAGCTATGCTCAGATAAACCTCCTTGCTTAGTTAAATATAATAAACTGTGTTATGTTTCAACTGTGTTAACTAATAAAAATGCTAAACCCCAAAGTATCTATTTTGTATTATCAATATTGTCATTCAGAAAAATAACTTCATACCATGTGCGTAATCTAATTCCTCATTTGAAATAAACACTGTAAATGTTAAATAGTCAACCCATAGTCAAATTGTCAAAAGTCTAAAGTCAAAATCAAACAAGTCATTTTCAACCAAGTAAAAGTCAAAAGTCTCATCAGTCATTGTCACCTTAAATGCTCCAGAAATACTATCATTAATCCAAACACAAGGCCTCTGTGTAAGATCACATACAGTCATCTGTAACTTCTAATGTGATAATACTGAAAAATAAAAGTAAAAGTCCTTCAGTGACTCCCTTTGAAGTCACTCTCCTCATAGTATCAGCTCATCAGTAAAGTCTCCATAGATTCTATCGTCAGATAAATCATACAGTAGGTCCCATTCCGTTTTGTCGTCTTCATTCACGCTTCTCGGGAATCACGCAGCTGCGTGAAAAATAGTACAGCTTATCGCCACAAGGTGGCAGGCTAAGTCCGCTTTAGCTCTGCCAGCGACTTAGACGCTCAGGTATAATACTGCGTGCAAACCTGTCTAGCCCAGAGGTGCTATGTTGGCCGAATGGATAGCATTAAAGACTGGGACCTGGAGAACCCAGGTTCGATTCTTGTCTGAGGCAATTTTGGTTGCTTGTGGCAAAATTGTTTTTTCATTAAACAATTATTATATAACATCTTGTCTTTAATGTCTGAAAAAATCTAGGTGAAATTCACTAGTGTTATACGTTAAATATTGTGATATGTTTTGATAAACCGAACGTTACGTTACATCCTCCGCTCTGGCCCCGGGAGCAGCTGCTGCTGCCCTCGCTCTGACATGCAGCTCAGTGAACGCACTGCCGTCTGGGCTCCGAGCGCGGACCATAGACACGCGGACTCACGTCTCTCTCTCTCTGCTCGCGTCTCTCTCTCTCTGCTCACGTCTCTCTCTCTCTGCTCACGTCTCTCTCTCTGCTCATGTCTCTCTCTCTCTCTGCTCACCTCTCTCTCTGTCTCTCTGCTCACGCCTCTCTCTCTCTGCTCGCATCTCTCTCTCTCTGCTCGCGTCTCTCTCTCTCTCTCTCTGCTCACGCCTCTCTCTCTCTGCTCGCATCTCTCTCTCTCTGCTCGCGTCTCTCTCTCTCTCTGCTCACGTCTCTCTCTCTGCTCACGCCTCTCTCTCTCTGCTCGCGTCTCTCTCTCTCTCTGCTCGCATCTCTCTCTCTCTGCTCGCGTCTCTCTCTCTCTCTGCTCACGCCTCTCTCTCTCTGCTCGCATCTCTCTCTCTCTCTGCTCGCGTCTCTCTGCTCGCGTCTCTCTCTCTCTGCTCACGCCTCTCTCTCTCTCTGCTCGCATCTCTCTCTCTCTCTCTGCTCGCGTCTCTCTCTCTCTCTGCTCATGCCTCTCTCTGCTCGCGTCTCTCTCTCTCTCTCTCTCTGCTCACGCCTCTCTCTCTCTGCTCTGCTCGCCTCTCTCTCTCTGCTCTGCTCGCGTCTCTCTCTCTCTGCTCGCGTCTCTCTCTCTCTCTGCTCACGCCTCTCTCTCTCTGCTCGCGTCTCTCTCTCTCTGCTCGCGTCTCTCTCTCTCTGCTCGCGTCTCTCTCTCTCTGCTCACGCCTCTCTCTCTCTGCTCGCGTCTCTCTCTCTCTCTCTCTGCTCGCATCTCTCTCTCTCTCTCTGCTCGCGTCTCTCTCTGCTCGCGTCTCTCTCTCTCTCTCTGCTCACGCCTCTCTCTCTCTGCTCGCATCTCTCTCTCTCTCTCTCTCTCTGCTCGCGTCTCTCTCTCTCTCTGCTCACGCCTCTCTCTCTGCTCGCGTCTCTCTCTCTCTCTCTCTCTCTGCTCACGCCTCTCTCTCTCTGCTCTGCTCGCGTCTCTCTCTCTCTGCTCACGCCTCTCTCTCTGCTCGCATCTCTCTCTCTCTGCTCTGCTCGCGTCTCTCTCTCTCTGCTCTGCTCGCGTCTCTCTCTCTCTGCTCGCGTCTCTCTCTCTCTGCTCGCGTCTCTCTCTCTCTGCTCACGCCTCTCTCTCTCTGCTCGCATCTCTCTCTCTCTGCTCACGCCTCTCTCTCTCTGCTCGCATCTCTCTCTCTCTGCTCGCGTCTCTCTCTCTGCTCACGCCTCTCTCTCTCTCTGCTCACGCCTCTCTCTCTCTCTGCTCACGCCTCTCTCTCTGCTCACGCCTCTCTCTCTCTGCTCGCATCTCTCTCTCTCTGCTCGCGTCTCTCTCTCTCTGCTCACGCCTCTCTCTCTCTGCTCACGCCTCTCTCTCTCTGCTCGCGTCTCTCTCTCTCTCTCTCTGCTCGCATCTCTCTCTCTCTCTCTGCTCGCGTCTCTCTCTGCTCGCGTCTCTCTCTCTCTGCTCACGCCTCTCTCTCTCTGCTCGCATCTCTCTCTCTCTCTCTCTGCTCGCGTCTCTCTCTCTGCTCACGCCTCTCTTTGCTCGCGTCTCTCTCTCTCTCTGCTCACGCCTCTCTCTCTGCTCTGCTCGCTCTCTCTCTCTCTCTCTGCTCGCTCCGCTCGCTCTCTCTGCTGCTCTCTCTCTCTCTCTGCTCACGCCTCTCTCTCTCTGCTCGCGTCTCTCTCTCTGCTCGCATCTCTCTCTCTCTGCTCGCGCTCGCGTCTCTCTCTCTGCTCAGCTCCGCTCTCTCTCTCTCTCTCTGCTCGCGTCTCTCTCTCTCTCTCTCTGCTCGCTCTCTCTCTCTCTCTCTCTGCTCGCGTCTCTCTCTGCTCGCGTCTCTCTCTCTCTCTGCTCACGCCTCTCTCTCTGCTCGCATCTCTCTCTCTCTCTCTCTCTCTGCTCGTCTCTCTCTCTCTCTCTCTCTCTCCTGCTCACGCCTCTCTCTCTGCTCGCGTCTCTCTCTCTCTCTCTGCTCGCGTCTCTCTCTCTCTCTCTCAGCTCACGCCTCTCTCTCTCTGCTCGCATTTCTCTCTCTCTGCTCTGCTCGCATCTCTCTCTCTCTCTCTGCTCTCACGCCTCTCTCTCTCTTGCTCGCATCTCTCTCTCTGCTCGCATCTCTCTCTCTCTGCTCGGCGTCTCTCTCTCTCTCTGCTCACGCCTCTCTCTCTGCTCGCATCTCTCTCTCTCTGCTCGCTTCTCTCTCTCTGCTCGCGTCTCTCTCTCTCTCTCTGCTCGCGTCTCTCTCTCTCTGCTCGCATCTCTCTCTCTCTCTGCTCGCATCTCTCTCTCTCTCTGCTCGCATCTCTCTCTCTCTCTGCTCGCCATCTCTCTCTGCTCGCATCTCTCTCTGCTCGCATCTCTCTCTGCTCGCATCTCTCTCTGCTCGCATCTCTCTCTCTCTGCTCGCGTCTCTCTCTCTCTGCTCACGTCTCTCTCTCTCTGCTCGCGTCTCTCTCTCTGCTCGCGTCTCTCTCTCTGCTCGCGTCTCTCTCTCTCTGCTCGCATCTCTCTCTGCTCGCATCTCTCTGCTCGCATCTCTCTCTCTCTGCTCGCATCTCTCTCTGCTCGCATCTCTCTCTCTCTGCTCGCATCTCTCTCTCTCTGCTCACGTCTCTCTCTCTCTGCTCACGTCTCTCTCTCTCTGCTCACGTCTCTCTCTCTCTGCTCGCGTCTCTCTCTCTCTGCTCGCGTCTCTCGCACCTGTTCTTCTTAACACTAGGAGCGCCCCTAGCGGTCAACTGACCGTCACTCACTTTAATATGCTAATTAGTGTATTCAAAACAAAACGCCAGAAGTTGAAATTTTATGACTTTTACTCGGTACACGCCTCTCTCTCTCTGCTCGCATCTCTCTCTCTCTCTCTCTGCTCGCGTCTCTCTCTCTGCTCACGCCTCTCTTTGCTCGCGTCTCTCTCTCTCTCTCTCTCTGCTCACGCCTCTCTCTCTGCTCTGCTCGCGTCTCTCTCTCTCTCTGCTCGCGTCTCTCTCTCTCTCTGCTCACGCCTCTCTCTCTCTGCTCGCGTCTCTCTCTCTGCTCGCATCTCTCTCTCTCTGCTCGCGTCTCTCTCTCTCTGCTCACGCCTCTCTCTCTCTGCTCGCGTCTCTCTCTCTCTCTCTCTGCTCGCATCTCTCTCTTTCTCTCTCTGCTCGCGTCTCTCTCTGCTCGCGTCTCTCTCTCTCTCTGCTCACGCCTCTCTCTCTGCTCGCATCTCTCTCTCTCTCTCTGCTCGCGTCTCTCTCTCTCTCTGCTCACGCCTCTCTCTCTGCTCGCGTCTCTCTCTCTCTGCTCTGCTCGCGTCTCTCTCTCTCTCTCTGCTCACGCCTCTCTCTCTCTGCTCGCATCTCTCTCTCTCTGCTCTGCTCGCATCTCTCTCTCTCTCTGCTCACGCCTCTCTCTCTCTGCTCGCATCTCTCTCTCTGCTCGCATCTCTCTCTCTGCTCGCGTCTCTCTCTCTCTCTGCTCACGCCTCTCTCTCTGCTCGCATCTCTCTCTCTCTGCTCGCTTCTCTCTCTCTGCTCGCGTCTCTCTCTCTCTGCTCGCGTCTCTCTCTCTCTGCTCGCATCTCTCTCTCTCTCTGCTCGCATCTCTCTCTCTCTCTGCTCGCATCTCTCTCTCTCTCTGCTCGCATCTCTCTCTGCTCGCATCTCTCTCTGCTCGCATCTCTCTCTGCTCGCATCTCTCTCTCTCTGCTCGCGTCTCTCTCTCTCTGCTCACGTCTCTCTCTCTCTGCTCGCGTCTCTCTCTGCTCGCGTCTCTCTCTCTGCTCGCGTCTCTCTCTCTCTGCTCGCATCTCTCTCTGCTCGCATCTCTCTGCTCGCATCTCTCTCTCTCTGCTCGCATCTCTCTCTGCTCGCATCTCTCTCTCTGCTCGCATCTCTCTCTCTCTGCTCACGTCTCTCTCTCTCTGCTCACGTCTCTCTCTCTCTGCTCACGTCTCTCTCTCTCTGGTCTCTCTCTCTCTGCTCGCGTCTCTCTCTCTCTGCTCGCGTCTCTCGCACCTGTTCTTCTTAACACTAGGAGCGCCCCTAGCGGTCAACTGACCGTCACTCACTTTAATATGCTAATTAGTGTATTCAAAACAAAACGCCAGAAGTTGAAATTTTATGACTTTTACTGGGTACTTGTTGTTTATATTTTGGTGTGTTGTTTTTGGAAAAAGTAAAGAAAACAAGATTTACACGCATTTTAACTTTTCTAAACCACAGCCCTTTCTGCTGCCCCATAGGGATACATGGCGCAGGGGCGACTGTTGTCATAGTAATCTTTCCCGGGGGTTTTTCGCGCCTTATACAAATGTATCAATATGTTGTCATTAGACTCTAAAGGGACTTGAGGTTTTTATTTGGGAGAGAGAAAGAGTTTTGAATTGAGAGGAGTACAACATGAATAGAGCTGCAAGTACACGGTATGAAGCCCTGACAGTGCTTCAAGACATTGAATGAGAACAGTCTGACGGAGGTGAGATGTCACAGCGGGGAGAACACTTATAATATTCTAAATCTGAACGTAAACCCGTAGTGCATTCACGGCACGGACAGCAGTGTTGGAACAAGTCCAGAAGCAATAACGCACATGACCCGCGTAATGCCAGCCATACGCAGGTGTCTGTGTGCGCGCTGTCGCTCCATTCTGCCTTTTCATTCATCATCAATTACATTATTATATTTATACATACAAGAAGGCAATAAAGCAGAATACAATATCGCAATAAAATAGAACAATTAGATGAACTATCAAGGCAGAGTGCAGATAGAGCGCTGTGAGGCCTCTCGTCACCCGCGGACACTGCAGGAGGAGAGCGACTGTGGGGCAGAAGCGGCCCTCATCATATCAATAAGGATATCTTCCTTATTTCATTCAGATAACACTGTGTGTTATTCTGCACAGCGCGCACTGCAAGGCAATGATTATAATTTTCTTCTGATCATAAAGAGCACTGCTTGTCTCAAATAAATACAAATATATATATATAACGTGTCCCGTGTAAAATTGAAGATTGTACATTGACGATGGTAGCCTAGCTGATGATCTTGTGTCAATACGAATACTATTATTATTATCGAGATAATATTTCCCACAGTGATTTCGGCTGGAAAGAGAAAACAGTCTGGAGATGACGTAAGAAGCAGACGCATACAGCAGCGCGAAGACGTTATGGTCCCGTGCTTTTCTAAACTATCATTTATATTGTTTGAATTGACATATTGTTACTGAGTCAAATTTAACATATAGTGACCGACCTTTTACGTGTTTGCAAAGTTACAAAATAAATCTAGCCAGAAAAGTCTTCGTAATTTTTTTTTATTTCGGCTGGAATTACAATTACTTAGCATATTTAGACAAATAATTTACACAGTTTCATTATGATCACGATTTCCTTGCAACAACAAATTCTGGTTTAGTGAACAATCAATTTGGCAAAAGGCTGTATCAGCGCAAAATACATAGCGGTCAACTGACCGCAGGGGGCGGTGCAAGGTATGTTTAGAGCACGGCGGTCCTAGTGTTAAAGATGTTGT
>OZ035825.1:12172033-12206178 GCA_964034765.1 Knipowitschia caucasica | reverse complement strand
AACATTTCGAAGGCTATTTGACAGGTTTCCGACCAGGCAAATATGACTTTGGGCTGAGCAGGTTTGTTAAAGGAGTAGCAACAATTGCAAAATTCCTGCAAAAACTCCTATAGTACCTTGCCATGCCAAGAAAACGCTTCAGGTCTTTTCTTGAGGTAGGAACAGGATACTGTGTGATGGCCTCAATTTTAGCCCCGACTGGGCACACCATTCCGCATCCCACAATTTTTCCCAAATAAGTCACCGTAGCTTGTCCAAATTCACATTTAGCCAGGTTCAATGTTAGATTGGCCGCTACGAGACGGGAAAAAACAGTGTCCAGTTGTGAGATGTGATCCTGCCAAGATGAGCTGTGAAGAACCACATCATCCAAGTAGGCTTCACAGTCCTTAACACCCTTCAGCACGTGTTAACGAGGCGCTGAAAAGTGGCCGGAGCATTCCGCATTCCAAAAGCCATGACATTGTACATTGACAGAAATCATCAGGAGTGACAAACGCAGAAATCTCACACGCTCTCTGGGTCAAAGGTACTTGCCAATATCCTTTTAAAAGATCCAGCTTTGTCATGAACCTGGCAGATCCCACCCGATCAATACAGTCGTCTAAGCGGGGTAGAGGAAAAAGTCCGGCTTAGTTACTGCATTCACTTTTCTAAAGTCCGTACAGAACCGAGGAGACTTGTCAGGTTTATCCACAAGTAAACATGGGGAACTCCACGAGCTTGAACTGGGCTGAGCTATACCATGCTGCAACATGTACTTTACCTCTTTTTGCATCACCTGCCGTTTCTCAGGGTTCACTCTATAAGGGTGTTGTTTAATAGGAGCAGCGTCTCCTACATCGATGTCATGGTACAACACACTCGTACAGGTGGGTACATCAGAGAATAGCTCAGGGTGCCGGTGGATGACGACCATAATTTCAGCACGCTTGTCTCCATCTAGATATGAAAGATGAGCAGGCAGGTTTGACAAAAGCTCAGAGTTGGGCAACCTTCTCTCTGGAACCGTTTGTACTCTCAGACACGTGTTGTCCTCAGGCTCTGGTACTGGGGCACTCAGCACAGCCACAGGTTTCGGGGTAGAAGCAACCTTGTCTCTGTCAAAATAAGGCTTGAGAAGGTTAATGTGACACATGCGCACTTTCCTCCTCCGGTCGGGAGTTTTGACGAGGTAATTGGTCTCATTTAACCTGCTCTCAACAACAAAGGGCCCACTGTACTGAGCCTGCAAGGTGGAACCAGGGAGAGGCAACAGAACGAGCACTCTGTCCCCAGGCTGGAACGCTCTAGCTTTAGATTTTTTATCAAATCTAAGTTTCATTTTTCCCTGAGCCTCCTCCAAGTTTGCTTGGGCAAGTTCACACGCTCTCTGTAACTTGAACTTGAACTGACTGACAAAGTGGAGGAGATTAGAGGGGCAAGAGGCTCCCTCATCCAGCCATCTCTCCTTTAAAAGCTTGAGTGGTCCACGCACTGTATGGCCAAAAACCAACTCAGCTGGGCTGAATCCGAGTGACTCCTGGGTCACTTCTCTCACTGCGAATAGGAGTAAGGGTACTCCCTCATCCCAGTCCTTCTCAAACTCACGGCAATAGACTCTCAACATGTTCTTTAGAGTTTGGTGAAATCTCTCTAGTGCCCCCTGGGACTCTGGGTGGTAAGCAGATGATGTACACTGTTTGATTGATAACTGCTGAAGCACCTGAGAAAACAGTTTAGACATAAAATTACTCCCTTGGTCACTTTGAACCACTTTTGGCAGACCAAACAAAGTAAAAAACTTGACTAGTGCCTTGGAAATTATGAGAGCAGTTATTCTCCTAAGTGGCACAGCCTCTGGAAACCGGGTTCCGACGCACATCATCGTTAAGAGGTACTCGTTTCCAGATCTGGTCCGAGGGAGTGGACCCACACAATCTATGAGAATGTGCTCAAAAGGTTCCCCAATCACAGGTATGGGATGTAACGGGGCCTTTGGAATAGTTTGGTTCGGTTTGCCAACTATCTGACACGCATGGCATGTTTTGCAGTACTGGGTGACATCAGATTTCATACCAGGCCAGTAGAAGTGTCTCCGCACTCTGCCAAGAGTTTTCTTGATTCCCATATGACCGGCCAGACTGTGGTCATGAGCAAGACTGAGTATATCATTACGATAGACCTCCGGTACCACTATCTGAAAGACACTACTCCAGCTGTCTTCATGGGTCAGCTCAGGAGGAGTCCACTTTCTCATCAAAACATCATGGCTCAGAAAATAAGCACATGAGTAGTTTTTAAGTTCACTTTCTGCCACAGTATTGTCAAACAGGGCAGCTAGGCTAGTATCACTACTCTGTGCCCTTTTAAGCTCATCATGAGATGGAAAATGGGTACCAAAACCAAAAGTGTTACACTTGGCTAGGAAGGTGTCGGACAGATCCACTGTGGAATCTTTAGGTTTAGTTGGAGATTTACTAGCCATCGCTCGAGTAACAGCTCACACAGGAAAGGTATCGGGATAGTGCCGCTCCAGCTCATCTGCATCGGAACGAACAGGGGTAGGAGCAACTACCGGGGCAGCCAATATCCGGTCACCAGCCAAGTCATTGCCTAAAATAAGGGCAACACCATTGATAGGAATACTTGGGCATATCGCTACAGGAAGGTCTCCAGATACTAAAGAGGTCTGTAGGCTAACAGTGTGCAAAGGCAAGGTCAAAATTCCCCCAAAACCTTGTACAAGAGCACTACCCTCCAGCTCAGACTGCTCTGCAAAGGGGAGAACATCCTGCAACATAACAGACTGAAAGGCCCCACTATCCCTCCATATTTTTATTGCGCGTCTATCCGTGGGGTTAGAAGGTAAAGACACAAACCCATCCATTAAAAATGAGGAGGAACAAGCCATTTCATGCTCTCGTTTAGGTTCTACACCTAAGCTTGGAGTTTTTTCAGTACCAAGGAAAGCGACTGGTTTAGGCTTCCTTCTTTTATTCAAAGTAAAGCAATCAGCAATCACATGACCAGGCTTTTTACAATAAAAGCAGACCTTTTCATTGGAACTGGTAGACTTTCTAAAGGTCTGATCCTGGTGTAGAAATTGTTGCTTAAAGGATTTAGGTTCCTGAGCTTTAACTAGACTATGTTTATGAGTCAGCACAAACTCATCAGCAAGAAATGCAGCTTCTGAAAGAGTTGAAACCTTCTGCTCATTGATGTATGTACAAATTACGTCAGGCAGACAGTTTTTGAACTCCTCCAACAGAATTAACTGTTTCAACTCTTCTACAGTCATTGCTTTCTGGGCCAGGCACCAGCGGTCAAATAATGCTTCTTTTTCATTAGCAAATTCCACGTAGGATTTGTCCTCTGGTTTAGTTAAACCACGGAACCGCTGGCGATAAGCTTCAGGGACTAACTCGTATGCCTTCAAAATAGCATTTTTCACAATGTCATACTCTCCACTGTCTGCAAGCGATAGAGCAGAGTAGACTACTTGGGCTTTACCGACTAAAACACTTTGTAACAGTAATGACCAACAATGTTTAGGCCATTTAGAGATAGTCGCAACCCTTTCGAAATGTGGGAAATACTTTTCAACATCCTTTTCTACAAAGGGAGGAACTAATCTAATGTTTTTGACAACATCAAAGTCCAATTCAGGCTTTACATTAACTGAAGCTCTTCTGATCTCAAGCTCTTTAAGAAACCGCTCATGTTCTAACAACATTTCTTTTTCTCTAAGTGCTAACTCTCGTTCCTTCAGATTTAGCTCTCTTAGTCTCACCTCCATAGTTGGATCTGCATGGACCAGCGCAGACCGAGGGACAGGATTTGCTTCAGGCACGTTGACTGTCACGCTGTCCGGAGCAGGGGAGGCAATCAGGACTGGAGGAAACTGGAACAGGCCCCTCTCAACTAATGTAGCTTTAAGGGCATCTCTCATGTGCTCTTTGAGACGTTTCTTGCCAACCTGTAGTGTCTATATCATAGTGTAATGCCAAATTCATCAACTGTTCTTTGCTAAACTTCTCCAGTAGCTCAACAGAAGGTCTTTGAATAAACTCAATAGTAGCCATAGTAAACCTTACCTATGAACTACACAAAATGCATACAATATGCAAACTAAGTGTCCCCATACACAAGCAGCCAACACTAATGCTCTCTAAAACACCAGGCTATCACAACCAAGTCACCACAACAGCAACCACAAAGTTTACTCAGAAAAAGTAGTAAACTACAAACATAGCCTTTAACTAAAGACAAGCCACACACTTGACAAAACCAATGCTGCTACAAAGTTAGGATCCAGGACACCGTTCAACACCACTCACCTAACTTAACCACAACTCCCCACAGCACAACATGAGTGTAGACCAAACAAAATGCCCCCCCCTGGTACCTACCTATCCAGAACTAAGCCTTCTGAGGAGTGCCGGGCTAGAGGTGGCTTTAAAAGCAAAACATCAGTGGTCAAGCTTGACCCTGATTTGCTTACCCCTGACAGGGACGGATTCCCCACCCAGGATTTCCTCCAAAATAAAAAAAAAAACTTAGATTGAAGAATCCCTCCTTAGTCTAACCAGGGAGACCAACTAACCACTCAGCAACAAAAAGGAGAGCAGCCCTTCCACACAAACTTACCCCAAACTGAATCAACTGAGATGGATGAACAAAAACTTACAAGGTTCAACCAAGAGACGAGCCCCCAATATGTTACACCCCTGATCTACAGGTGCAACATGAAGGACAACAGGTTACTAAAAGTTAATATAATTTATTAACAGAAACAAAAGTCTAGGGAGATAACACAAAGAAAACCAAAAAGGGGAAGGCAGGTGTGGTGGTGAGCAGGGCTGCTGCTGCCAGGACAGAGAGAGAGAGAGGGAGGAGCCAAGGCAGCCATTTTAAGGACTCCAGTGACTCCAATCAGAGTGGGCTGGAAAACCTGGAACTTTGAGTCTTAGTTTCCCATAACACCCCCCAGGAAGTCATTCGGCACAATCGTCAATATATTTAGCCTTGTTGTGCAAAAGTGATTACCTCAAGACATTTAGATATCAAAAAATATTTCAGCCTCTTTTGAAGGATCTGGTTTTTATCAATCACCTGGGGAGATGTACAAGGGACTGTCCAGAATGTAATTGCCGACAGCCTGGATGCTCATGGACTTGCAAGCTATGCTGAAAGTTTTTCTGGGGAATACTTTTGCCGGTTCTGTACAGCTTTTTGCACAGAAATTGAGTCTCCAGAAAGTAACATAAATGACTTCACACTGAGAACCGAGGAGTTCCATCGTGAGCATGTCACTGTAGCAATTGAGCAAAGGGGAACCTGTTTTGGGGTGACAAGAAGCTGTGTCTTGGCTGACAGTCTGTCTTTTTTTCATTTGAATTAAAAATACTGATAGGAAAAAATAATTTCACTTTTGACAGTTTAAATCAGCTAATTCAGTCCTTCCCTTACAAATGGAGTGACCAAACAAATCGTCCTCAGAAACTGCCACACACTCTTTTACAGAAAAAAAAAACTGTGTGGAAATGCCCACAAGAATTGGTGTTTGTTAAGATTATTGCCACTAATCATTGGACATCTTATTCCTGAGGATGAACCTGCATGGCACCTGCTCCTTGATCTGAAAGATATTGTTGAGCTGGTTGTTTGCCCAGTCCACACAGATGACACTATTGCCTTTATGCAGAGTAAGATTTTGGATCAGAGTCAAAGATTCAATGAAGTCTTTCCCAATAAACGACAGCTGCCAAAACATAATTTTGTCTCTCATTATCCTTCCCTCATTCGTCTGTTTGGCCCTCTTGCCTTGTTGTGGACCATAATGTAACCGTAGCTGGTTACTTCAGGTTCAGGATTGCAAATGGTGATGAAAATGAGGCAGAGGCAAGGATAAAGTTTGACAATATTTATTAATTTCAAAAGCTAGTAAAAAGGGTATTTTAAAAACAGTTAGCTGGAGATAAAACTGCATTAGGCAGCTCGGTCGCAGCAGCACATGGCAGAAGCAACATGGGACAGAGAACCCACTGCAGCTCCGTGAACACACACACACACACACACACACACACACATACACATACACACACACAGGGAAACTGAAAAAACGTGCAAGTGAGGGCATGCAACAATAGCACAACATACGAGGAGTGAGGGGGACTGACGTTAGACTCTGCCACCAAACCTCCACCAGGGACGACCACGCCCGGACCAGACCTTCGGGGAAGAAATGCAAAATTTAGGGGAAAAAATTGGTAACCTGCACTACTATTGACACTTCTTTCTAATTGCCACTTTTTTGTACATAATATATCCTGCATTAACATGCTGCACATTTCTTACTTTTGCACAATTCTTGAGTGTTCCTATCCTTGCCAATGTGACATGTAAATTTCTACTGTGTGAGATTAATAAAGTCTTATCTTATCTTATCTTATCTCTTAATCGCAACAAGGTGAAGAAAAGTTAAAAGCTGTGCCTTAAAACAAAAACTATACTAAGTAAACCCCCCAAAATAAGACAAAACAAATACAAGAAAACTAATTAAATGAAAACCCAAACAAAACAGCAGTGGCCAACCGCATTGCTGTGGCTTCGGGGGACTGGCTCTTGGATCCGGTGGGGGTCTGGGGCCTCCTCTCTCCTCTGGGTCCTATGGGGTCTGAGTCCTGGGCCTGGTGGGGTCTGGGGCCCCTCTCTCCTCTGGGTCCTGTGTCGTTGCCTGTGGCTGCAGCCGGCTCTCTGCTCCTGGTGCAGATGGCTCCTTGGATGACGCTTCTTCAGCCGGTTACATCTGCTCCCAGCCCCATTTCTTTTTATTGTTTTACCTATTTTACCTGATATGACTTTATACTTGTGTGTGTGTGTGTGTGTGTGTGTGTGTGTGTGTGTGTGTGTGTGTGTGTGTGTGGGTGTGTGTATTGTATATATAATTATAAATGTGATTTTGGGGGGTCTGTGGGGAGGAGGGTTTAGGGCTGGGCATGTTGGATTGTTTTTAACTAAACTGTAAAGCACTTTGTGTTACACTTTTTGTATGAAAAGCGCTTTATAAATAAAATTTGATTGATTGATTGATTGATTGATTGATTGATTGATTGATTGATTGATTGATTGATTGATCTATGAAACAAATGGGCTATTAGTTTCATGCCACATAACAAAGAGCACAACAGTGTACAATAAATGCCATGATGAGCACTATAAAAAGTTAGTGAGGAGACATGGCCACACATGACTTTTAACCAGTGGCTGTGGTAGCAGGCTGCTAAACAGCATCTGCAACAGATGACAGAAAGAAACGCTCACATTAACCCACAGCTGACAGCGTACTACAACAACAGGGAACACCTACCTGGCATCTACTCGAGATCTGGCCCGATCTGGCCTGACAGCAGCTTACCTTCCTGTGCACTGGGGTGTCAATAAGTAGTGTTGCTGATTGCTACTGAGCCAATACGGAAATGTGAGGGAGGGGCATGTGTGCCGGGTGCTGTATTGTATGTTAGCCAGGAAGGAACAAACTACCTGCTGCTACAACCCACTAAACATCTGACGTCCACTCAACCTCCAGATCACGTCAATATCGCGTCGGTCGGTTGTGACCTTTTATTCACGTCCAAACGACGTCTGTGTAAGGTGTGCATCTGGACGTAAAACAATGACCTACCATAGACGTAGATATGACGTCCAATCCCGACCTCCCCTAGACGTGGAAAACAGGTCATTGGCCGACAGACGCATAACGTCTTGATCTAGCAATAGAAGCTATCGGCTGTTAAGCAATTGGTGAGTGCCTGACGGTAGTGTAGTGGTTAAACAAATGAGTGCGATCGTGGGATAATTGAGGGTAGTATCTGCTGTAAGCGTAATGCCAAAACTTTAGTTAGGATTTTAAAATCCACATTCAACAAAGAAATGGGCCTATAGCTGCTACTTAATAAAGGATCTTTATCCTTCTTAAGAATCAATGAAATCGTAGCCTCAGCCAGGGTACAGGGAAGTCGACCAAGAGAGAAGGCCTCGTAGTAGTAGTAGTAGTAATCTTTATTTATATACCGCCTTTTCACTGCAGATCTGAGTCTCAAAGCGGTTTACAATTGTTAATTATGGGCATTTCTCTCTCACTCCACACAGAGATGGGAGCGGGGTCGCCAGTACAGGAGGCGCATGCCAGAACTATTGGACATATTTTTAGTGGTAGGGGAAACCGGAGTACCCGGAGGAAACCTACGCAGACACGGGGAGAACATGCAAACTCCACTCAGAAAGGCCCTGGTCTGACCAGGATTCGAACCCAGGACCTTCTTGCTGAGAGGCGAGAGTGCTATCCACTCAGCCACCGTGCCGCTGCTCGTTGTACATCTCTGTAAGAAAGGGGCTAAGCAAAGTTGAGAAAGCTTTATAATAACCAGTGGTATACCCATTGGGCCCAGGGGACTTGGACCCCTGAAGACAACCTATGGCCTCCTGGACCTCTAGTATAGTAATTGGGGTGCCAAGTCGATCTGCTAATTCTTCAGTAAAGGAAGGAAAGTTGATCTTATCTAATATATAATCAGGAGATCATTAATGTCCTTTGGGTAAGTGGTAGTTTCGCCAGAGCTGGACTTAATTGCTGGTATAAGTCTAGACGACTGCTGAATTTTAACAGCTTTAAAACAGTCATAATGACTGCTAAATGTTTACAGCTTTAAAACAGTCAAAATGACTGCAGAATTTTCACCGCTTTAAAACAGTCATAATGACTGCTGTATGTTCATAGTTTTAAAACAGTCGTAATGACTGCTAAATGTTTACAGCTTGAAAACAGTATAATAACTGATAAATGTTCACAGCTTCAAAACAGTCAAAATGACTGCTAAATGTAGAGAGCTTTAAAACAGTCAAAATGACTGCTGAATGTTGAAAGTTTTATCCATCCATCCATCCATTTTCTTCCGCTTTATCCGTTGTCGGGTCGCGGGGGCAGCAGTCTAAGCAGAGACGCCCAGACTTCCCTATCCACACACACTTCCTGCAGCTCGTCCGGGGGGACCCCAAGGCGTTCCCAGGCCAGCTGAGAGACATAGTCCCTCCAGCGTGTCCTAGGTCTTCCCCGGGGCCTCCTCCCGGTGGGACGTGCCCGGAACACCTCCCCAGGGAGGAGTCCAGGAGGCATCCGGAACAGATGCCCGAGCCACCTCAACTGGTTCCTCTCGCGGTGGAGAAGCAGTGGCTCTACTCCGAGCTCCTCCCGTGTGACTGAGCTCCTCACCCTATCTCTAAGGGAGCGCCCAGCCACTCTGCGGAGGAAGCTCATTTCGACCGCTTGTATCCGCGATCTCGTTCTTTCGGTCATTACCCAAAGCTCATGACCATAGGTGAGGGAGGGAACGAAGATTCACCGGTAAATCGAAAGCTTTGCCTTTCGGCTCAGCTCCCTCTTTACCACAACGGTCCGATACAGCGGCCGCATCACTGCGCACGCTGCACCGATCCGCCTGTCAATCTCACACTCCATTCTTCCCTCACTCGTGAACAAGACCCCGAGATACTTGAACTCCTCCACTTGAGGAAGGACCTCTCCACCCACCTGCAGAGGGCAAGGCACCTTTTTCCGGTCGAGCACCATGGCCTCGGATTTGGAGGTGCTGATTCTCATCCCAGCCGCTTCACACTCGGCTGCAAACCGCCCCAGTGCATGCTGCAGCTCCTGGTTCGTTGGAGCCAACAGGACAACATCGTCCGCAAACAGCAGAGATGAAATCCTGTGGTCCCTCGGACCGGACCCTCTCCGACCCCTGGCTGCGCCTAGAAATTCTGTCCATAAACACAGTGAACAGAACCGGTGACAAAGGGCAGCCCTGTCAAAGGCCAACATTCACCGGGAACAGGTCTGACTTACTGCCGGCAATGCGAACACAGCTCTGGCTCCGTTCATACAGGGATCGGATGGCCCTCAACAGAGGACCTCCGACCCCGTACTCCCGGAGAACCCCCCAAAGGACACCCCGGGGAACACAGTCGAACGCCTTCTCCAAATCCACAAAGCACATGTGGACAGGTAGGGCGAACTCCCATGAACCCTCGAGTATCCGATGGAGAGTATAGAGCTGGTCCAGTGTTCCGCGACCGGGACGAAAACCATACTGCTCCTCCTGAATCCGAGATTCGACCATCGGCCGTAGCCTCCTCTCCAGTACCTTGGAGTAGACCTTACCGGGGAGGCTGAGGAGTATGATCCCACAATAATTGGAACACACCCTCCGGTCCCCCTTCTTGTAGAGAGGGACCACCACCCCGGTCTGCCACTCCATTGGCACCGCCCCCCATTGCCACGAGATGTTGCAGAGACGTGTCAGCCAAAACAGTCCTACAACATCCAGAGACTTTAGCTAATCAGGACGGATCTCATCCACACCCGGAGCCTTGCCACCATGGAGGCTGCCAACCACCTTGGTGACCTCAGCCAGGGAGATGGATGTATCCGCCCCAACATCCTCAGCCTCTGCCTCTGTCAAGGTCAAGGTCAAGGTCAAGTTTATTTATATAGCACATTTTAAAAACAGACAGGACTGTCACAAAGTGCTTACCAGACATTGTAAAAATACAAGACACAAATAACATTCAGCATAAAATAAAATGCAGGACACCATCATAAATGTTTCAACATTGCTTGTGTTAAAAAGCCAAAGCAAAGAAATGTGTCTTTAGCTGCGATTTAAAACTCTCTACAGAGGGGGCAGCTCTGATGGAGTAAGGGAGAGCGTTCCAGAGTTTAGGCCCTGCCACAGCAAAGGCTCGGTCTCCTCTGGTTTTTAATCTAGACCTGGGACAGTGCAGAAGAAGCTGGTCAGAGGACCTCAGTGCTCTTCCCGGGGTGTGCAAAGTAAGCAAGTCAGTCAGATATGACGGAGCCAGGTCATGCAGAGATCGTTCTCTGTAACAGAGGACGTGACGAGGGGATTGAGGAAAACCTCAAAGTATTCCTTCCACCGCCCGACAATATCCCCAGTCGAGGTCAGCAGCTCTCCACCCGCACCGTACATGGTGTTGGCAAAGAACTGCTTCCCCCTCCTGAGGCGCCGGATGGTTTGCCAGAATCTCTTCGAGGCCGACCGATAGTCATGCTCCATGGACTCTCCGAACTCCTCCCGGTCCCGGGTTTTTGCCTCTGCAACAGCCCGGGCCGCAGCACGCTTGGCCTGCCGGTACTGGACAGCTGCCTCAGGAGTCCCATGAACCATCATGGCTCGATAGGACTCCTTCTTCAGCCTGACAGCATCCCTTACTGCCGGTTTCCACCACCGGGTTCGGGGGTTGCCGCCGGGACCAGCACCAGAGACCTTGCGACCACAGCTACGAGCCGCCTCATCGGCGATTGAGGCAGAGAACATGGTCCACTCGGACTCCATGTCCCCCTCCTCCACCGGGACCTGGGAGAAGCTCTCCCGGAGGTGTGAGTTGAAAGTCCGTCTGACAGGGGGCTCAGCGAGACGTTCCCAGCAGACCCTCACTATACGCTTGGGTCTGCCAGGTCTGACCGGCTTCTTCCCCTGCCAGCGGATCCAACTCACGACCAGGTGATGATCGGTTGACAGCTCCGCCCCTCTCTTTACCCGAGTGTCCGAGACACGCGGTCGAAGGTCAGATGATACAACAACAAAGTCGATCATTGACCTCCGGCCTAGGGTGTCCTGGTGCCACGTGCACTGGTGGACACCCTTGTGCTTGAACATGGTGTTCGTGATGGACAAACTGTGACTGGCACAGAAGTCCAACAACTGAACACCGCTCAGGGACAGATCAGGGGGGCCGTTCTTCCCGATCACCCCTCTCCAAGTGTCACTGGCGTTTCCCACATGGGCGTTGAAGTACCCCAGGAGAATAACGGAGTCCCCGGGCGGTGCACCGTCCAGTACCCCTCCCAAGGACTCCAAGAAGGCCGGGTTCTCTGCACTGCTGTTAGGCCCGTAGGCCGTCACAACAATGAGAGACTTGTCCCCCACCCTCTCATTCACCGGAGAGAACTCTAACACGTGGCGGCTGAGATGGGGGGCAATGAGAATGGCCACCCCAGCTCGCCGCCTCTCCCCGCGGGAAACTCCAGAAAAGTGGAGCGTCCAACCCCTCTCAAGGAGTTGGGTTCCAGAGCCCAAGCTGTGTGTGGAGGTGAGGCCGACTATCTCTAGTCGGTATCGCTCAACCTCCCCCACGAGCTCGGGCTCCTTCCCCCCCAGTGAGGTGACGTTCCACGTCCCAAGAGCCAGATGTTGTGTGTGCGGACTGGGTTGCAGAGGTCTCCGCCTTCGACTGCCGCCCAGTCCTCTCAGCACCCCGCCACCACGGACCCCTCTGCAGGTGGTGGGCCCACAGGAGGGACTGCCCACGTCATCCCTTCGGGCTGAGCCCGGCCGGGCCCCGTGGGCTAAGGCCCGGCCACCAGGCGCTCGCATACAAGCCCCGACCCCAGGCCTGGCTCCAGGGTGGGGCCCCGGCTGCGCCATGCCGGGCGACGTCACTGGTCTATTTATTGTGCTGTCCATGGTGGTTTTTGGACCGCTCTTCGTCTGACTCGTCACCTGAGACCTGTCTGCCATGGGAGGCCCTACCAGGGGCATGAAGCCCCAGACAGCATAGCTCCCAGGATCATCCGAGTACTCAAACTCCCCCACCACGTTAAGGTGGCAGTCCAGGGGGGAGTGTTGAAAGTTTCTGTTGAAAGTTTTAAAAGAGTCAAAATGACTGCTAAATGGTCAATGCTTTAAAACAGTCATAATGTGTGCTTAATGTTGAAAGTTTTAAAAGAGTCAAAATGACTGCTAAATGGTCAATGCTTTAAAACAGTCATAATGACTGCTAAATGTGTACAGCTTTAAAACAGTCATATTGACTGCTAAATGTTTACAGCTTTAAAACAGTCAGAATGACTAATTAATGTTCAGAGCTTTTAAACAGTCACAATGACAAATACATGTTCAGAACTTTAAAATAGTCATAACGACTGCTGAATTTTAACAGCTTTAAAACAGTCAAAAGGACTGCTAAATGTAGAGAGCTATAAAACAGATATCAAATATAAAGAGCTAAAAACAGTCAAAATGACTGCGGAATGTATACAGCTTCAAAACAGTCAAAATGACTGCTAAATAGTCAATGCTTTGAAACAGTGATAATGACTGCTGAATGTTCAGAGATTCAAAAAAAATCAAAATGACTGCTAAATGTAGAGCTTTAAAACAGTCAAAATGACTGCTAAATGTTCAATGCTTTAAAACAGTCATAATGACTGCTGAATGATCACTACTTCAAAACAGTCAAAATGACTGCTAAATGTAGAGAGCTTTAAAACAGTCAAAATGACTGCTGAATGTTCACAGCTTCAAAACAGTCAAAATGACTGCTAAATGTAGAGAGCTTTAAAACAGTCAAAATGACTGCTAAATGGTTAATGCTTTAAAACAGTCAAAATGACTGCTGAATGTTCACAGCTTTAAAACAGTCATAATGACTGCTTAATGTTGAAAGTTTTAAAAGAGTCAAAATGACTGCTATATGGTCAATGCTTTAAAACAGTCATAATTCCTGCTGAATGTTCATAGTTTTAAAACTGTTTTAATGACTGCTGAATTTTAACAGCTTTAAAACAGTCATAATGACTGCTAAATGTTTACAGCTTTAAAACAGTCAAAATGACTGCCGAATGTTCACCGCTTTAAAACAGTCATAATGACTGCTGAATGTTCATAGTTTTAAAACAGTCATAATGACTGCTAAATGTTTACAGCTTTAAAACAGTATAATGACTGCTAAATGTAGAGAGATTTAAAACAGTCATAGTGACTGCTGAATGTTCACATCTTCAAAACAGTCAAAATGACTGCTAAATGTAGAGAGCTTTAAAACAGTCAAAATGACTGCTGAATGTTCACGGCTTCAAAACAGTCAAAATGACTGCTGAATTTTAACAGCTTTAAAACAATCAAAATGACTGCTAAATGGTTAATGCTTTAAAACAGTCAAAATGACTGTTGAATGTTCACAGCTTTAAAACAGTCATAATGACTGCTTAATGTTGAAAGTTTAAAAAAATCAAAATGACTGCTATATGGTCAATGCTTTAAAACAGTCATAATTCCTGCTGAATGTTCATAGTTTTAGAACAGTTTTAAGGACTGCTAAATGTTCACAGCTTTAAAACAGTCAAAATGACTGCCGAATGTTCACCGCTTTAAAACAGTCATAATGACTGCTGAATGTTCATAGTTTTAAAACAGTCATAATGGCTGCTAAATGTTTACAGCTTTAAAACAGTATAATTAATAGTTACCTAATGTAACTTAAGTTCTACGAATAGGTGCGTAGTCCCTTAGCGGACTTCGCTAGTGGGATATCACGTGACCCCCAGGTCACCGACGCCAGAGAGATCAACAAAAAATGCTCCAATCACTAGCGACCCTCCTCTATAAAGGCCCCTGCTCCATAGCCGCGCCCCCTCTTGAACTCTGCCAAGCCGGGCTGGCCTGATGGGCTCGTAGCTAAGGGACTACGCACCTATTCGTAGAACTTAAGTTACATTAGGTAACTATTAATTCTACGTCATGGTGCTACGTCCCTTAGCGGACTTCGCTAGTGGGACACAACGCGGAGGCCGTAGAAACATGTACTCCCAGCAGGCCAGCGAAGAGTGATTGGAGCTCCGCCCGAGCAAGACCCTCACAAAGTGAGAGGACTCAGGGCAGAAGAAGTAATTGCGTGTTACAGGGCCACTCCTCCCAAGAATACCCCCAAGTAACACAGACCGTAGGTCACCCGTAGTCCCAGGACGCCTCTCCCAAGAGCTCCTGACGTGGACTACCTGACTGACCAAAAGCACACATATACCGCACCTGCAGGACGCCTCTCCCAAGAGCTCCTGAACCAGGGCGGAAAGTCAACCGAAGGCCCCCTCAGAGGAGGAACCTAACGGTTTCAACTCAGTCCGCTGCACTCAGCACGGAATGGGCCACCGACCGGTCCGACACATCCAAAAGATAAGACCGGACGAAAGAAGAGGACGACGCCCAAGAAGCTGCACGGCACACGTCCTCGACCGACGCCCCCCTGAGGAGGGCCGTAGAGGCCGCCACCCCACGCGTGGAATGCGACCTGAAGCCCACCGGGGGGCCAGACCCTGAGCCTGATACGCCCGCCGCACAGCCGTGGCGACCCAGTGCGCCAGCCGCTGAGCCGACAGCGGGGCGCCCCTGTTCTTGGGGCCCAGACACACAAACAGCTGATCACCCAACCTGAATGAAGACGTCATGGCCAGGTAATGCCTAAGCATTCTGACAGGACACAGAAGGTGCCGCCGCTCCTCCTCGGGGGAGGCATCCTGCGGCGGATGGAATGCCCTAATCCTGATCACTCTCGACCTGAAGGCCGACGTGATGACCTTAGGGAGAAAAGCCGGATTGGGCCACAACTCCACCAGGCCGTCTCCCTCTCCAAAGGACAGGCAAGACGCATGGACGGAGAGCGCACACAAGTCGCCCGCCCTCTTAGCAGACGCCAACGCCAGCAAGAGGGCCGTCTTAAAAGCAACACACTCGGGACTCGCCTCCGCCGCCGGTTCAAAAGGCGGACCCGACAGACCCCTAAGGACCACCCTGAGGTCCCAAACCGGGGGCGTTCTCTGAAGTGGGGGCCTCCTCCCGCAGAAAACGTTTAACCAACGGATGAGAGCGGGCTGTGAACCCCCCGAATCCGTCGTGACCCGAGGTAATGGCTGCCGCGAACACCGCCAAGGTGGCGACAGCCCTTCCTTTGTCAAAAAGCTCCTGTAGGAATCCCAGGACTCCCTCCAGCGGGCAACGCCTGGGATCCCAAGAGCGAGAACCGCACCAGTCGCTGAAGAGCCTCCATCTCGTGGCGTAGGCCCTCACAGTGGACGGCGCCCTCGCTCCCTGAATGGTCTCCACCACCGCCGGGGGAAGACCCAGGTCTACGAGGTTCCGCCTCTCAGCCTCCAAACCCAGAGCCTGCGGCCGATTATCGGGTGTGAAAACCCCCCCCCCCCCCCCCCCCCCCCCCTGGACTAGAGCCCCCGGCTCGTCCGGGAGGGCCCAGGGCTCCATCACCGCCATGCCCCTCAGGAAGGGGAACCACCGGGCATGTGGACTGTCCGGAGCCACTAGGATCACCGACCTCCTCTCCTGTTCGATCCTCCGCAGCAGGATCGGCAGGAGAGGCACTGGTGGGAAGGCATACAGCAGGCCCTCTGGCCAGGGGTAATGAGCCAGAGCGTCCACGCCTAAGGGCGGCTCGTCCGCGGCCCTTAAGGCGAACCAGGACGGGCACTGACCGTGGGCTGCCGTACAATCCAGGCGGAGGAAACCGAGGGGGCGTTTGTCTTGGACCGCTGGGTCTGGATCTGTCTCCAACCAACGGTCTTTTCCGACGCGAAAGGCCAGGTTTTTCCCCACTCGTGAGCGTGTCCTTCGAGCTGTCTCTGTGGAGGATACCACGCGGGCTGTGCCAAGGAGCCACGCCGGGGTGCGCGCATCTCCAGGTGAGCGTGCACAACCGATGCGCTTTGCTCTCCTAAATGCGCGTTCCATAGCGAACAAGGCATCTTTCCTGAGTGACTTATTCTCAAATAAGCAGCTTGACTGCATGGCCTTGACTGAGACTTGGCAGAAAGAACAGGATTTCACTCATCTGAATGAGCTGTGTCCCCCGAACTGTTCAGCTTTTGGGACTCCACGGATCGCGCGGCGTGGAGGAGGACTTGCGCTCATTCACAAGAATTGCTTTCCGAGCAGACAAATGACACCGGAGTCATTCAACTCATTTGAGCTTCAGATGACTAAGGTTGGAAACACTCATGCTTTTTATTGTATTTTAATTTACCGACCTCCTAGTCCTGCTCGTGAGTTTTTTAATGAGTTTTCTGAGTTTTTATCTTTGATTATCAAACTTGACAGAGTGTTGATTATTGGTGATTTTAACTTCCATATTAACGACTCCTCCTGTCCTCTTGCATCTGAGTTTTTAACACTCACTGACTCATTTAACTTAAAACAACACGTTTCTGGTCCAACTCATAAAAAAGGCCACACTTTGGATCTAGTTTTTTCTTTTGGTCTGGACATAGACTGTGTGGATGTGGTGGACGTCCTTGTGTCTGACCATTGCTGTGTGTATTTTAATCTCTCCCTCAATGTGGGCATTTGCGCTCAAAACGTGGTTCACAAAAAGCGTATTTTAAACCAGTCTGTTGTGGAAAATTTCTCAAGATTGTTTGATCCGTGTTTTGAGGGACTCAGAAATAACGACGTGGATTCTTACGTAAATTCCTTCAATGACCACTGTGAGTCAGTGCTGAACATAGTAGCACCTGTGAAGCTTAAAGTTGTTTCCTCAAAAGATTCCCAGCCATGGCTAAATGATGAAATTTCTTCATTTAGGAGATCTTGTCGTAAGGTAGAGCGCTTATGGAAATCTACAAAATTAGAGGTGCACAGGTTACATTTGAAGGACTTGATTGTATCTCTAAATGAAATGATAAAACGGGCAAGATCTACTTATTTTGCAAATCTTGTGAACAGAAATAGGAGAAATCCTAAGGTTGTTTTTGATACAATTCATAAAATCGTTTCACCTTTGTCTCCCCCGGTGCCTGTCTTCTCAATTGATGACTGTAACAGATTTTTGAATTACTTTGTGAACAAGGTGGATGAGATCAGGGCAAATGTGAAACCGCCTGACACAAACACCATTAATGTTATTTCTACTGATTGCTCTTGGTCTGTGTTTTCTACTGTGACATTAGAGGATGTTATGATGTTACTGAAAAAAATGAAACCTTCCTCTTGTCCGTTTGATATCATACCCACAACTTTATTTTATAAGGTCATTGACATTGTTGCCCCACATGTTGTTGAATTGACAAATGGTTCTCTTATGTCTGGGTCTGTTCCAAACTTCTTTAAACAGGCAGCGATAAGTCCTATCCTAAAAAAGCCCAATTTGGACCCAGCTGGGCCTGGCAATTACAGGCCCATATCAAAATTACCATTTCTCTCCAAAGTTGTGGAAAAGGTGGTAGCAGAACAGTTGTCTGCTTTTCTCCAAAAAGATGAAATGTTTGATCAATTTCAATCGGGCTTCCGTAAGATGCACTCTACTGAGACTGCCTTACTAAAAGTGTCCAGCGACATCCGAATGGCTGCTGACTCTGGTCAGTTTTCTGTATTGATCCTGCTTGATCTGTCTGCAGCTTTTGATACTGTAGATCATAAATTACTGCTACAGAGGCTCAATACTGACTTTGGCATTTCTGGAACTGTCCTTAAATGGTTATCGTCCTACTTGACCAACAGAACTTTCTCTGTGTGTATAAATAACATTATGTCTGAAGCTACTCCTTTGTTACACGGTGTTCCTCAGGGATCTGTTTTGGGACCTATTTTGTTTTTGTTGTACATCAGCCCCCTTGGAAAAACCATTAGCCGTTTTAAAAATGTTTCTTACCATCTCTATGCTGATGATATCCAACTGTATTTTTCGTTTAAGGAGTCAGAGTTGCACAGACTGTCAGAGTTAATGGATTGTCTTTCAAGTGTAAAGTCGTGGCTTCGTGAAAACTGCCTTCAGTTGAATTGTAAAAAGACTGAGACTTTGATAATTGCTCCGGAGCAAAAAATTCCTTCAATTGTAAACCACCTTGGTTCTCTGGGCTCCTCGGTTCAGTCGAGCATCAGAAATCTTGGTGTTTGGTTTGACCAGTCTCTGTCTCTTGACCGCCACTCGAGACACTTGGCCAAAAACTGTTTTTTCCATTTGAGAAACATTGCCAAGTTGAGGCCAATTTTATCCAAATCTGATCTAGAATTGGTGATTCATGCTTTTATCTCGTCTCGTTTAGATTATTGTAACTCCCTTTTTACTTGTTTTAACAAATCTGCTTTGATTCGTCTTCAAATGGTTCAAAATGCTGCTGCGCGGCTTTTAACAGGCTCTAGCAGACGGTCACATATTACTCCTATTTTATCCTCTCTGCACTGGCTTCCCATCAATTTTCGAATTGATTTCAAAATTTTAGTATTGACTTTTAGAGCGCTGAATGGTCAGGCTCCCAAATACGTGTCTGACCTGCTGTGCCCTTACTCCTCTGGTCGCAACCTTAGGTCTTCGGGTCAGAACCTCCTTGCTGTCCCAGGGACCCATTTTAAAACCAGAGGTGACCTGTCCTTTGAAGTTGTTGCTCCTAAACTGTGGAATGTCCTTCCTCTGTCGCTACGTGTGACCGACACTGTCGATTCCTTTAAAAAACAGCTGAAGACATGGCTGTTTGGACGAGCTTTTAGTTGAAAAGGCTGTGATTGTTTTAATTAATTTGTTTAATATTGCTCTGTAACTTTTATTGTTGTGCCCCTGTGAAGCACTTTGTGATTTTATCTGTGAAAGGTGCTATATAAATAAAGTTTCTTCTTCTTCTTCTTTCTTCTTCACTGTGCGTTCTCTGCACTCGCGAAAAGGTCGACCACTGGACGACCGAACCTCCGCCAGACCTCCGCAGCTACCCGTGGGGCCAGGCCCCACTCGTCCTGGAGTGGGCCCCCCCTGGACATCCTGTCGGCCCCCACGTTCCGGACACCCGGGACGTGGCGCGCCCTCAGAGACAGAAGGTGAAGCGCCGCCCACAGCAGCGTCACCGTCGCCATGCGATGGAGGGCGGGGGATCTGGTGCCCCCCTGCCTGTTCAGATAAGAGACCACTGTGGTGTTGTCTGAGCGAACCATCACGTGTCTCCCCTGCAGCTGAGGAGCAAAGTGCAGCAGTACCCTGTGCACTGCCTCCATCTCCAGAAGGTTGATGTGGCGGGCTGAATCCGACCAGCAGCCTCCTACAGAGCTCTGGCCGAGGACCCCGCCCCAACCCTCGAGTGACGCGTCCGTGAACACCCCCACGTGAGACACGGCGCAGGCCAGAGTCACTCCGTCCCGTAACAGACCCGGAGTGAGCCAAAACTTGATGTCCGATGCTGCCACTTGGGGAACCCAGATAAGCCTCCCCCCGTCCCGGGAGGGGTGAAGCCTGAGGCGTGAGAACCACCTCTGAAAATTCCTCATGTGGAGAAGGCCTAGCCGCACCACAGCATGAGCCGCCACCATCATCCCCAGCAGGGACCTGAGGCGCCGAGCAGGGACCCTGGGGCCCGCCAGAACCTCCCTGGCCAGACGGGTAATGTTCCTCCGTCTGTCCTCGGACAATGCAGCACGGAATGTCACAGAGTCTAGCTGCAGGCCGAGATAGATCATGCGCTGAGCCGGCTGCAGCCTGCTTTTCTCCCTGTTCACCACAAAGCCCAGACGCTGTATATGGGAAAGGACCCAGTGCGTGTGACTCACGGCCACTTCCCTGGATGAGGCCAGTATTAACCAATCGTCTATGTAGGTTAATATTCTTACCCCTGCGCGTCTGAGCGGCTCCAGTGCCGCCTCCACGCACTTTGAGAAGGTCCGAGGCGCGAGCCCCCAAATGAGACTCAGACAACGAGTACTGATGAAATGCCGGTCGGCCTTTATTGGAAGAATTCTTTCCACCTCGACCTCCTCTGCCATAGGGAGGCCGGCGGTGGGCGCGTTGCTCCCGTGAGCCACCCGTGGGTCTGTCTGGATCCGGGGGCCTCGTCGAGGGGGGACGATGGACCACAGAGCGCAGATACGGGTCAGGACGCCTCCCGGGCGAACGCTCTCTGCCTCGGTCCCAGCGCCGTGATGGTGGCCGGGCCTCGCGCCTCGGTGCTAGGTGCGGGGCTAGCCTAGCCGAGTCGTTGGCTGCAGCCTCCAGTCTAGCCACCAGGGCCTGCATGTCCGGGCCGAAGAGGGACGTCTGGGAAACGGGCAGGTCCAGCAGCTGCCTCTTCTCCGCCTCCCTGATGTTAGCTAGCCCAAGCCAAAGGTGCCCGGCCCCGACTTGGGCTGCTGCCATGGAGTGGCCGCCATCCACGGCTAGCGCCTGGCACATGCACAGGATCGCCGCCGAGGTGGTCCTCGACTGCGATAGGAGGTCTCCACTGAGCGCCTGGCCAGAGGAGAGCGACCTATCCAGGGCCCCCGTGATGAACGCCATGTTATTTGCCAATGCGACAGCCTGTGCCGCACTGGCATAACATCTATCCAGCATAGCCACACGGATGCGGAGGGCTGCAGGGCCATGCGGACTGAATCCTCGATGTCCGGGACCCCGCCGGTCCTGGACCAGTCCTGCACGCTGCAATACATGCAGTACCCCAGAGCAGGCCTCTTGGCTGCTAGGGGCTTTGGCCACTCACGTGTCGCGTAATGGACGATCGGGTCCATCCGCGGGCACAACGTGGGTTGAATCCTCCTCCTCCCTCAAGTGGTGGCGCCCACAGAGGTGAAGTCCTCCGCCCTCTGGACCGGCTGCGGTGGCAGAGGAGCATCCATGATGGCCGCCACGGAGGAGTAGAGCCCAGGCATGTGGTCCAGTGGAAACCGGTCCGGCTCCGGGTTCGAGACCACCTCGTCCAGGGTGAGGAGAGAGCCAATCTCCGAACCCTCTTCGTCATCGCAGTCACCCCATTCCGCGGGCACGGGCGGAAGGTCGAGTGGGGCCCAGTCGATCTCAGACTCCTCGTCCTGAGAGGAGTCCGGACGGGGCGCTGCAGCGGCGAGGAACGCCGCATGGCCCGGGCCCAGGCACATGAAGCAGCTGGCATGCTGGTCTGTGCGCTGGAGCCTGACTCGACACGCCGAGCAACGACGACGTCCGACGCCGGAGGGCGAGGGGGAACTCGGACGAACAGCAGAAGACATCTCTCAGAATGAAGTGGTAGATCTCAATCGGCGCCAGAGTGAAAGAGGGGGCGCGGCTATGGAGCAGGGGCCTTTATAGAGGAGGGTCGCTAGTGATTGGAGCATTTTTTGTTGATCTCTCTGGCGTCTGTGACCTGGGGGTCACGTGATATCCCACTAGCGAAGTCCGCTAAGGGACGTAGCACCATGACGTAGAATGACTGGTAAATGTTTACAGCTTTAAAACAGTCAAAATGACTGCTGAATGTTCACAGCTTCAAAACAGTTAAAATGACTGCTAAATGGTCAATGCTTTAAAACAGTCATAATGACTGTGTTTTTTGCAGTGTCATGTGTTTGCAGTTTGTGTTTTTGCTGTGTGTGTGTGTGTGTTTTTTATGTGTGTTTTTGGTAGTGTGTATTTGTGCAGTTGTGTGTTTTTGCTCAACGTATTAGTTTTTTTTTGTTGCAGTGTTTGTATTAGGGTTAGGGTTAGGGTTATGGCTAGGGTTAGGGTTAGGGTTAGGGTTAGGGCTGGGGCTAGGGTTAGGGTTAAGGTTAGAGTTACGGCTAAGGTTATGGTTAGGGTTAGGGTTAAGGCTAGGGTTAGGGTTAGGGTTACGGCTAGGGTTAGGGTTAGGGTTAAGGCTAGGGTTAGGGTTAGGGTTAAAGACCTTATGACAGGTTTGATTTATTTAGAAATACAGTTTTAATACCATTTTATATTAGAAGAGAACTACTAAAGGTTTCAAAATCAGTTGTTGTTTTTTTAGGGTTAGGGTTAGGGTTAGGGTTAGAGTTACGGCTAAGGTTAGGGTTAGGGTTAGGGTTAGGGCTGGGGTTAGGGTTAGGGTTACGGCTAGGGTTAGGGTTAAGGTTAGAGTTACGGCTAAGGTCATGGTTATGGTTAGTGGGTTAGGGTTAGGGTTAGGGTTAGAGTTACGGCTAAGGTTAGGGTTAGGGTTAGGGTTAGGGTTAGGGTTAGGGTTAGGGTTAGGGTTAGGGTTAGGGTTAGAGTTACGGCTAAGGTTATGGTTAGGGTTAGGGTTAAGGCTAGGGTTAGGGCTAGGGTTAGGGTTAGGGTTACGGCTAGGGTTAGGGTTAGGGTTAAGGCTAGGGTTAGGTTTAGGGTTAAAGACCTTATGACAGGTTTGATTTATTTAGAAATACAGTTTTAATACCATTTTATATTAGAAGAGAACTACTAAAGGTTTCAAAATCAGTTGTTGTTTTTTTTGTCTGATCCCCCCAAATCAAAATAACCCCATAGCAACGCCCTTAGAGACGAAAAAACTTTACAGCCCTTGGTGACGTCAGCTGTAAGTTGTTTACAATTTGGTATTCGTTCTTATTTTGCGGATATTCAAGAGGACAAGGCCGTGTACAGCGAGTCTGAGATAACTACTAGAATGTGACATTTCGTTGTCACTGAGATAGTCCAGTGGTTGTGTCGATGGGCTGTCAATCAAGATACTTGGGTTCATATCTCACCTCAGACAATTTTTCACACTCAAAACGGCAAATTATGTGTAGTGAGCAATTGTCACCTGTAGAGTGCAGTATTGTGTTGGGCACCAGTGGAGAGAAGAGAGAAAAGGCAGTTCTGTGGCATAGATCCATGGTTTTCAATGCATGGGCGTTACCCGCTATGACGTCACACACAGGTTAGAGCATAGACAACTTAACAACTTAACTTATCCACATTTTTTTTTTTTAACCCTTTATAAGGTCTTTAAGGCTAGGGTTAGGTTTAGGGTTAGCGTTAGCGTTCACCAGAAAGAGACCAGAGAGAGACCACAAAGATAGACCAGAGAGAAACCAAGGAGAGACCAGAAAGAGAGGTGAAGAAGATGACATGTCTGGGATCGCGTCTTAAATTCAGACAGAAGACATGTTTTATTGTCGATGGTAGAGACGGCACGAACAACACGGACAACAGAATGCAAGTGTATTATACAGAGCGGAGGCATGGAGACCTCCAATCAGCAGCTGCCACGGTGCCATGTAGCTTGGCCTTCAAATAGACAAAACAAGGGAAAAGTACTGGCTTCTGCACATTGATAGAATGATGAGTTTAACTTTAACAAAAGTTGCTTAAAAGTGTTATGAAATCTCACATTCCCCCCTCTGGTCACACATTCACCTGTGACCATCAGGATCGATAAACAGCAACATAACATCATAACTCAATACTTCAAAAACTCATAAACTCGGTACTTCTCTCTGTACTTCAAAAAACTCAGAACTCTGAATACTTTAAAAACTCAGAAAACTCATAAAACATGTTCAGATCTTTCATAAAACTTGTCAACAATCTTCAGTAAAATACCAAACTTCATCAGTCGATGGTTCCAGATATTGCTTTGAAAACAGTCTCTCCCTTCTCCGTGTTGGTTTCTTCAGGCTGCTTTTGTGTCCAGCCATGAATTCTTCTGTGACGTGTTATTTCAATCACACGTTTCAGCTTCAGTGTCCAGATTCAGAAATCCAATTCAGTCCAAATTATGTCCAAATTCAGAAATCCAATTGTTCCAAATTATGTCCAAATTGTGTAATCCAATTGTTCCAAATGATGTCCATGCAAAAGAGGACGATGGTATTGTCCATGTCTCAGCAGCTCACAGCCTGACTGGAGTCAGGGGCTGTGCAGATAGTCCATGTGCTGATCCAGATGCACGAAAGACGGCACGGACAACACGGACAACAGAATGCAAGTGTATTATACAGAGCGGAGGCATGGAGACCTCCAATCAGCAGCTGCCACGGTGCCATGTAGCTTGGCCTTCAGATAGACAAAACAAGGGAAAAGTACTGGCTTCTGCACATTGATAGAATGATGAGTTTAACTTTAACAAAAGTTGCTTAAAAGTGTTATGAAATCTCACAGAGGGTTAGGGTTAGCGTTTCACCAGAAAGAGACCAGAGAGAGACCACAAAGATAGACCAGAGAGAAACCAAGGAGAGACCAGAGAGAGACCAGGGAGAGAGACCAGGGGAGAGGGACCAGGCAGAGAACAGGAAGAGACCAAAGGGAGACCAGGGAGAGACAAGGGAGAGATTAGGGAGGGATCATGGAGAGGCAAGGGGAGAGAGACCAGGGAGAGAGACCAGGTACAGACCAGGGGAGAGAGCCCAGGGAGAGACCTCTGAGAGAGACCAGGGAGAAACCAGGGGAGAGAGACTGGGGAGAGACCAGATAGAGACAAGGGAGAAAATCTAGGGAGAGGGACCAGTCATAATGACTGCTGAATTTTAACAGCTTTAAAACAGTCATAATGACTGCCGAATGTTCAGCACCTAACAACACATTCTTCTTCAATGCAGCCACTCACAATGGCTTCAGCCATTATACCATTTCTAGTTTATTATGTTTCTGGCCTGTTTCAAGCGTTTCCAGTGCTTTGCTGCATGTACTTCTATTTTACAACAGTGAAACAGAGTGTTTGAGTGTGTGTTTTTGCTCTCTGTGTTAGTTTTTTGCTGTGTGTTTCACTGCATGAAAAGTTAGATTTTCGTCACCCTAAACGGCAGGAAATCACGCTCTTTTTCGGGTATCTCAGGCAGTTTTCAAAAGGCGCAGTTAGGGTGCCCTGTCCTCCAAACTGCCGCATCCGTACCATGCTAATGTCCCTACTTTGCATATGAATGCAGCAAAACACTGCGGCCGGCCGAGCGCTAATGGCCCTAATTAGCATATGAATGCTGCGGCTGGCCAGGCTGCTATTCAGCATTGGCGGATGCCACTACTTTCAAACTCGTGATTGGCTGAAAAATCACACGTGGCCAGCCCACGTGGGATTACTCCCCATTGGTAGCTTACTCCCCATTGGATGAAATCACTACTTTCAAATAAGTATAATATCTCGAGATTGGCTAGCAGATCTGTCACTATTGGTCACTCTGCCTCATAATTAATTAAATAATATTCATATAAATATATATTTAATCATATTATTTATAGAGGAAATGAAAATTTTCCAGGAATATGTTCATACAAAGAAATCTTTATTAAAACACACACACACAGCTTTATGCTCACACATAGGTAATTAAAAAATTACAACTCTGAACTGTCCAATGAACTGTCCAATAGCCTCCTCGGGGTTGTAATTTGGCAGCGTTCTAGAGAGACGCTTAATGTGCGTGGCTCTGTACTTCCGTGCCGCCTCTAACCAGGACTGCAGCTTGACAGAGTTCAGATAACTCCAGCTTTCGAAAAGACGGCGACCGCACAATCCACCCAGAGACACCGTCCACAACGCCTTCTTCATTGGACATTAGGTCTACCGTGGCGGACTTCCAGAGTTCCACTTTGTCACTTTCTAGCACACTCGGTCTCGATTCCAGCGGCTAAAAGAATCAGTAAATATTATTAGCCAAATCAAATCCTTTTTCCCCATCTAAACATAGTGTCTAAAGCAGACCTGGAGATTCTTATCCATGCATTTGTCTCCAGTAGGTTAGACTACTGTAACAACAGCTGCAGTACATTCAAAATGCAGCAGCTCAAGTCCTGACCAGAACCAGGAAGTACGATGGTAAGGCAAGTTTATTTGTCTAGCACAATTCATACACAAGGCAACTCGAAGTGCTGAGCAAAATAAGAAAGCATTAAAATAAATAATCACAGTATCAATCAATCAATCAATCAAAGTTTATTTGTAGAGCGCCTTTCATACACAGGGCAACACAAAGCGCTTCACAGTCCACATCACAAATCATCACATAAAACAAACACCAGAATCACAATTAAAACATTAGAATCACACAAAAGATTAAAACACAATTAAAACATTAAAATCACACAAAAGATTAAAACACAATTAAAACATTAAAATCACACAAAAGAATAAAACCATTAAAACTTTCAAAATTACACAAGAAATTAAAAATAAATAAATAAATAAATGACAGCAGTGCATTAGAAATGCAGATAAAATCCTTCAGTTGTATGCACAGGCAAACAGAACAGTCTTTAACCTGGATTTGAACATTGACAGAGTAGACGCCTCCCTCACATTTTCAGGGAGATTGTTCCAGATCTTAGCTGCATGGATCTGAAACGCAGCCTCCCCATGTTTGGTTCTCACTCTGGGCACCAGCAGGAGGCCAGTCCCTGTGCTCCTCAGAGTCCGGGCTGGTTCATATGACACCAACATGTCACTAATGTATTCTGGTGCAAGGCCATGGAGAGACTTGTACACAAGCAGAGCTGTTTTAAAATGTATTCTCTGAGCCACAGGAAGCCAGTGCAGTGACCTGAGGACCGGACTAATATGGTCATACTTCCTGGTTCCTGTCAGGACTCTAGCTGCTGCATTTTGGATGTACTGCAGCTGCTTACAGGTCTGTTTGGACAGACCTGTAAGCAGGCCATTGCAGTAGTCTAGCCTGCTGGAGACAAATGCATGGACAAGAATCTCCAAGTCTGCCCTGGACACTATATTTCTAACTTTGGCAATGTTCTTCAGATGGTAAAAAGCTGTTGATGTTATTGATTTTATGTGGCTATTGAAGTTTAGGTCTGAGTCCAGTATTACCCCCAAATTTCTGACCTTGTCTGAAGGAAGTAGGGAGAGAGACTGAAGTTGACAAATGACGCCCTCTCTTTGTTTCTGGGGACCAAAGACAATGATTTCGGTTTTGTCTGCATTTAGCTGGAGGAAATTATTTTGCATCCAGTCACTGATCTGTTGGATACAGTAAAGGAGCAAATCCAGTACATTAACAAAGATAAATATAAAATCCCTCAGTTGTAGCACAGCTAAACAGAACTGTTTTTAACCTGGTTTTAAACCTTGTCAGAGAAGAGGCCTGTCTCACTTTAGCTGTGCTACAACTGAGGGAATTTATATTTATCTTTGTTAACCCTTTAGGCGTTCAAGAAAATATACAATTTTGATTTCAAGATTTCAAAAGGCTATAACTTTAAAATGGTTTGAGATAAAGGCATACTGTAAATTAGAAATATCTTCAGTTTGAACCAATATTTGGGATGGAAGTTGATTCGTCATCTAATTTGCATATTGTGACGTCATCAAGGTGGCGGCCATTTTGGAAAATGTTAATTATTGTATAAAGACTTCAAAAAGCTGTAACTTGGGAGTTATTTGAGATCAGGGAATACTATAAACAGTCAATGTGAAATATCTTTAGTATGAAATGAATTTGGGATAGAAATAAATTCCCTGATCCAGATTATAGATAATGTTTTAGCACTGGTTCGCGGCCATATGGAATTGTGTTATTTTCAAAGACCTTCAGTGATCAAGACAGCACTCTTTATAGTTTACAGTCATGAAATCTTGAGATTGGTTTCAATACTTCCCTTTCAGAGAAGTAGTGGGCTTACTATTTTTCTCAGTGGAAATGAGGCTCCAGGATTTACCGTTTAGAAACAGAGAGATTAAATGAATGGGCTCAGAACTTGTCAGATCATCTCAACAACATACAACAGGCTCTTCAACACTTCTGATCCACTTTTGTGGATTATTTTCTCTCAAGAACTCCCTTCATCCTCATAATCGCTGTTGGTAAAGGCAGTGAACGCGATTAGCGATGTGTTTTTTTCCCGCGGCTCTCCCGCGACTTCTCCTGCGTCTTCCGTGTTCCCCGTGGATGTCTACCCCCACTACTTTCTTCCACATGCCCGGTGTTATGATGCCCCTGTCCCCTCCACCACGGCCCCTGTCCCCTCGACCACGGCCCCTGCTTGGCGTTCACAGAATGCTTCTACCGCGGCCACAGGGAGGACAAGCAGCCGCTGTACTGGGGCTGATTGTGGACTATGGAGCGCGGTCTCCCCGTCACCAATAATGTCCGTGTCTGCTTCACTGGACACCTGTGTGTCTTCCTCCTCTGAATCTGAGTGAGCCAGTACCAGACCAAGTACTTCTCTGGTACTGAAGACCTCGTGAGTAAAATAAAAAACACTCTTTCCCTCTGCTCTGCTCTCGCTCCTCTCTGCTCTACCGCTGCTGCTTCGCCTCCGCGCCGCTGCGCCGCAGGTGTTTTACGAACTCAATTTACTCAAAAACTTTTAATATAACCACACCCACAAATGCTGCTCATATTACAGGCACACATGTCCACTAACCCCTGGTGAAAAGTATTAACAAGATTCTGCACCACATTTTTACATACAGCCTGTTTAAGTGAGCAATGTTGCTTGTCGCAATATTGCGACGTTGGCGCTTAAAGGGTTAATGTACTGTGATTATTTATATTAATGCTTTCTTTTGTTCAGCACTTTGAGTTTCCTTGTGTATGAATTGTGCTACACAAATAAACCTCCCTTACCTTACTGTGCGATGCAGTTTAGTCTTACCCTCTTTCTTCTCGCTCGACTCTGAGCTGAACTCTTCGCCACATCCGCCCTCAATGACTTTTCTGGCTTGGCATTTTGATGGCTCCTGCGAACCGTCTCATAATAAGTCTTACAGGCCGCTAGAAAACAATCAAAAGAGTGATATGAATAAAAATCAAACGCAAGTCACAGTAACGTCAAACAAGGAAGGAGAAACAGTAAAACACTTACACACAATGTCGTCTTTATCAACATCGTGGAAATGTGGACTTATTGTTCACATTGTATTGCAGATATTGCGTTAAGCAAATAGGAGGTCACCGTCTCATTACGAGGCTTGATTAGTCTGAAAACAAAGTGTACAGTTATGATTGGTATCTATACATATCCATTATCTACACAAAACGTGTAGGTAAACCAAATTCAATTTCCATGGATACATTAACAATACTTACATAACCTTTTTGAGAAAATGGATCCTTCAATGAAGAAAAAAGTGTGATAATTCTAAGAGCATAGCTTTCTTTTTGTTTTCGGGAAGGCATTTGTCTAAGGAAAGAAAAACAGTCATGGTCAAGGGACTTCATGGTTACATAAAAAGGCTAAATTAATAGTATCTACAAGTACATATTTTCACGGGGACCAAACCAAGAGATAATCTACAGGAGAACATCTACCTAGGTCATTTATAAAAGAGATAAGTACTATTTATCTTACAATGGGGAATCAATAACAGTGCTGAGAGAAACTGAATTGTTACGTGATTATTGTGAAAGGTCTTTCAAGTGATTTTCATTTTATTTTGAGTAAATATCCTTCCACTTGTAAGAAGGAACTTTTGAGTAATAACTGAGGGATACAACATACCCATGTGTTTCACTCATGTCACTGACGAGAAGGTCGACAAGTTGTCTTCGAGAGCGGTGACTTAGTGATCTCACAGAATCATAATCTTTAAGGATCTCTCGGTCACCAGGGTTTTCCTGCAGTTCCACCATCTACAAACACATGGAAAATGTAAAATGACAATCTACAATTGTACCAAAAATCGTATGATACAAAATGCAGCAGGACCTCTTTTACTGTGTCCTTCTCACACATGTCCTGATTGGATCTCCCTGTGACTGCCACAGAGGATTCTCCTTTAGGAGGAGACTATGGGTTCAGGTCAATTGAAAGTGATGGTGTCCATTTCCATTTGAGAAAGATCTGTTAAAAAAATAAAACATCTAAATATGATGCATTACTTATAATACTTTGTCATTTCATGATTTTGACTGTGTTTCTACCGTGTCTCCTCCTGAAGCAAAACTCCTGAATTTAAAGCTCGGATACCCACATTTTTCCTCCATGCATTAACAATGCATGTTATTTGTGCACAAAAGTAAAATGTGAACTAATAAAACACGCAACAGGCCATTTTTTATGATTATTTTGCAGACTTAAGAGCCCTGTGATTCCTTCTTTGACTTTTTAGGCTGAGAGTGGACTTAAGGTTTTTTCCCCACACAGTTAGTGCCACTTTATTCCCAAACTCTAGTTAACTCATTATATTGAGAAATGTAAAGTTACCTTCAAGTGTGTTGTGACCGGGCGACGTCACGGTCCTTTAATATATTACGTGTCATTCACACTGGACAGAATAAACCCGCCTTAACGAAGTGTATTTCCCCAGTTTAGCTTTAGCCAAAAGGTTACAGCAGATATAACAGCTTCAAGTTTTAGTTTCATTTTTGTCACTTTCTTTCTTGTACTGTTTTTTTCCCTGTATTATTTGAATTGCTTTTTCAGGTGGAGGTTAAGGTTGTTAAAGCAGTACTGAGTAAGTTATCACCTACAAGTGTCACTGCTTGTTGTGTCTTTTTTCATAATTGTACATAGGAGTAAAATACTGTACTGACAGACAAGACAAATGGAAGGGGATGTACTTACCTTTCTCCTTTCCCCATCTCCTCTGCTGCACATATGTGCATTACAATACCAAACACAATCATATGTCATTTCTTTTTGTTATTGCTTTATGAACTTACACAGGAATCGAGGTGCCGGACAATCTTGGAAAGCTTAGCGCCAGCAGTCCCCCTTTTGGCCTTAAAGAGCTTGATGAACTGTGTCGTTAGGCAATCCAATGCTTCAACAAAATCATTGCCCAGTTTGGAGCTGGTGATCTGGTTAAATTCTGCCAGGACCTGCAAAAAAAAAAAAAAACATAAAAGACTTCAAGTTAAATGCATAGTTGTAAAAAATGTGTACACACCTGTCTCTCTGTATAAAGTGCTGGCCAGCGCGCTTTGACATTTTCCACAGGTGGGACAGAATTGACAATTTCTTGTTGTCGGACTGCAACACGCTGTAAGAAAAAAAAGAATAATCAATATATATAAAACAATATCACATGATTTTTGCTCAAATGTGTTTAAAGGAGGTCTAGATTCACTCAATACCATTATTAAGCAATGGACTTAAAAAAAACCAAAAAAAATTAACAGAAAGACAACAGTGACAAATGAGATGAAAAAGTACAGTAATAAAAGTGAAAGTCTTAGCGCTCAAACAAAGACAGGAACAGTGCAAAACAAATGATATATGTTAGATATTCCACAGAACCCTAGTCCACAGTCTCCTGTACATCAGGCTTTGCCATGAGCCCAAACTGCTTTTCCTTCGGTTCTTTCGAAGCAGTCTGCTCTGTGCGCCTCGTCCCTGCTCCTGCAGCAGTTCCATGCTTTACAGAAAGTTATCACACACGGAGCAATCACAGCGGAGCTTCCTTGCGGCGGCGGCCCGCGTAGTTAGGGCCGGGAATATGGCTCTGAACATGGCTAAAGTTAGCTACTAACAGCTACATTCACCGCTGTCTTCAGTAAACTCCCGGAGGCCGGACAGAGCGCTCTCTCAGGCCTCCGGGAGAGCGGCTCATTCGACTATAATGAATACACGTTCTTAACACACTTCTTTAGCTTTATACCTTTATAAAAATGAACAACGTGTCTTAACACTTACCGTACATTCGAAAGAGTTGTCAGGGATGAAGCAGACAGAGACGGATCGTGGTGCGCCAAACTCTGGAAGTTTATTTAAGTTTCTCTCAAGTTCCAGTTGTTTCAATTGTTTCTTTCTCTCAGACAGAATAAAGGCAGTACACAGTTTTTATAGTCATTGTCACGTCACACATCGAAAGACATACGTGTCACACAGAGAGAGTGCAAATCATAGTCATAATAATCAGAGTCCTTGTAGAGTTCTGCACGTAGGCCATATTGCTATCTAATACTAACACCCTCCCCTTTGATCACAAAGAGAAAAAAAAAATCTAAAAAAAAATAAATAAATAAAACTTAAAAAAATTATTAAAACTCATAATCATCAAATCAATATCAGTGGATTTTATCCTCTAGACTGGGAACAAACAAACAAAACAAAGTAAATAAATAAACAAAAAACAAACAAAAACAAAACTCTATTGGACACACAAAAACTCAGCAGATTCAGTCAAAACACAGACAAAAACGAGCTGAGTCTCAATTTAGAAGCTAATTTCACTTTTATTACTCTATACTTTTATTCTAATACTGATTGTTTACACTTCACTGTATTATTTTCACTATTCAATCTTACACTGTGTACTTTCTAATCTATTTACAAATATGTTTGCATATTTGCTTCTATTGAGCCATATTCTTAAACATACATTTTAATCTAATAAATCTCTCTGTGGTATTATACTCTCATTATCAGTGGCTTTGTGTCAGTGGGATTTTGCCCTATGTCTACTCTACATTCTCAGGAATAAAACTGTGAACACAGAAAGACAAATGGTTAATATGAACATTATTATGGCGGTCAGTTTTCCAAATAAATTTGTTGAACCAGGAAGTGCTGTCACTTCCTCCTCTATGGCAGTTTTGTGATGAATGTACATCAATAATCAAATTAGTATTATCCTTACAAGAGCTAATCTATTTTAGCAGGTTTGGGGTTGGGGTCAGTTATTATTCTACAATGGTGTTTGATTCTCTAATCTGTGCTGGTGAATCGACAGCTTTTTAAACTTCTCAATATCTAAATATCTACTTTTTGTTTTTGTGCTATACACAAATGCATCAAAAATGCTTTTAAATGTAATCTATCTCATTGATCTAAGCTACACTCATGAACTTTTTGCATTGTCAACATTCATAGATGTTTGAACACAAGTGAATTTGGCAAGTATCTAATAAAACTGTACATAAACTGTAAGTAACTTTATTTACTTTTGAAGTAAATGCTTGTGAAATGGTCCCTTTACTGTTTGATATTAGCACTGGCTAGAAATAATCTCTATTTTATGGTTGATGCATGTATCTAATTCTATTTCTTCTCTATTGTGACTCCAAAGTTTGGTTGCAGCCTGAGCCAAGGCATATTTCTAATTTGTGACTTCAGTCACTTTTAATGGCTGTAACATGATTCTGATTCTAATATTTTATCTGCTCTATCAGAAGGATAACATTGTATGGTACTATTTTAACTCTTATGTGGAAATGTGTTTATGAAAAACAAAGGAAGGACAATTCTACTTTTTTACTACTATTTAACATCTACTAAAACGCTACAATACCCATACTCTATCATTTTAAAACATTTTAACAGTTGCTCAGTCTCCCAGACTAAAAAGTCAAAGTTTTGTCTGTCAGATGTCTGAATACTTGAATATTTGGTCACAGTTGTGGTTCTGGTTGTAGCAATAGCATCGGCAATAGATGATTTTCATTGGCTGGTTCTTGTTCTGCAAATGTCTGTGTCCAATAGATCATCAGATGTCCAGAAGCTAGGGACAAACAAAAACAAAAGAAAGAATCATGGGTATCTCTCTCATTTAGCACTCATCAATGTATGATTTCAATAATATAAACATCACTCCCCAGTTTTCTCTCCAAGGTCCTCAGATCCTCAGGTCCTCAGGTCCTCAGGGTCCCCTGAGGATGAGTCTCAGTCGTCATCAGGTCAGGTCATATTTCGAGAGATGTCATCTTGGTCATCAGTAGGGTCCAAGCCATGGTTTTGGTCTCTCCAGA